>WBMY01011924.1:394866-451325 GCA_013397315.1 Donacobius atricapilla | reverse complement strand
ACCTACCGCCAGGGCCCGCCTCCTCCGGGGCGGCCGCAGGAAGTGCCGCCCGCCATCGTCTCCATGGCAGCCGGGCACGCTGCGCGGTCCCGCCGCGGCCCCGGGAGGGCGGCAGCATAGCCCGCGGGGCGCCGAGCTGATCGGACTAGGCGCTCTAGGCATTACTGACATCGCTCATTTGTTTGTTTGTTTTGTTTCCTGAACTTCTGCCGAGTGGATTAAAGTAACGGGTTTTGTACCAAAGTGCCCGCGAGCTCGCTCGCTAGTGCGGACTCACTGACCTTCCCCAAGGTGCTGCTGAGGAAACCCGGCTGGGTCCCCACGCAAGCGCTCTCAGTACAGGAACATGCAGCACAGCCCCGAGAGCGACTCCGGGGCTTTCACAAGGTTTACTATACACGGGAGTACTGCGTGCCCGGAAACCCTGGACCTCTCCCAGCGGCAGAGGCCGTGGACCGGCCACAGCACCGCCGGGCTGAAGGACACGGGGGCGGCAAAGGCGCGCTGCCAGCGCATCCCACCCCGGCACCGACCAGCGCGGCGCAGGCCAAGCGCTCCTCACGGCATTCGTCCCTTGCGGGGCGGCTCCGTCCTCCCGGCCGTGCCGACCCCAGACCGCGGGCCCTTCCGCCAGCCCCGGTGCGTGCCCGCAGCTGTCCCCCACAGAGGCGCCGCCGNTCCCGCGGCGCCTCATGCTCGAGGTCGCTTTGTTTGAGTTCCCGAGGTCCCTCCTCTCCGCTCCTCTCCCCTCCTCCCTGGCCGCGTTAAACGCGTCGTCTGCCCCGGGAGCCCTTCAGGCCGTGCGCGCCCGGCATCCGCGGCGGCCAGCGCTGCTGGAGCTTTGGCGGAACATGACGGTCCGCTTTGGCTTGGCCGAGCCTCCTTCTTAAGTCGGGATCTGTTATTAAAATCATGTTACTTTAGTCTTTAATTAAAAGGGAAAGAAGAACGCCAAATATGTAGGGGCCTTCGAGGTAAAGATGTTAGTTAATTACAGTTAGTGACCCAAGAAAATCAGTTCTGCAGCCAAAGATTAAAAGGTCGTAAGGGGATAGTATCGTTTTCCGTGCTCTCCTGCCCAGTTCATCCAGCCCCATAATCATGGCTCATGTTCTAATCCAGAGCTCAGAATTTGTGTCTGCCACCACCTTTGCCTTAAATGGTTATCATAAAAGTAGAAAGTTATGGTTTATTTGTTAATTTACTTGTTTTAATGATTTTTCTTTACCTAGTCACCTTTGGTTAGAAAATTAAATAGTTAACAGTAACATCGTTTTTCCTGCTCCAAGCTCAGGGCCTCAAAGAAAAACAGTATAAACAACAAATTCATTAATTGTTCTCTCATCAAGTTTCCAGATTTATACCTCATTTCCACCCCCCAGACACTGAAAATGTAAAGTTATTGAAAATGCAGATAAGCCTTTTTTGTGCAATGGTCTGTCAGAAGTTTTTGAGGCAGGTATACCTGGTGTACTTTCATAGTTTCGTCCCTGTGATTGCGCATAACCCATTCTAATTCTGTAGATACCAGAGCAAAGCCTCAGTGTGTAGACATGTTGACATCTGTGTATCAAACTGTCTTTCATGGGATGGGATTGAGATCCAGTCCCAGATCATTTATTTTTCTCATGCATGCACCATCCTACCACATCATCCCTGAAGTCCTCTAACAGATTCTGCTGAATTTGTTGTTAATTTCCTATTTTCCCGAACTGTCAAACGCATTTGGCAAAATTCAATGTTTCCCCTATCCTCCAGAAAAATATTAAGTACCTTTTTTTTAAATTTTCGTCAAGTAGTGGTGCAATCTGCAACTCCTTTTCTTCCATGAGGTATTCGAAAGACTCCAGAGAGATCTCTAAGCAGGGAAATGATAGGTGATAACTGGTGGCATTTAGTATTTGCCTCTATAGTAGCTTATGATGTCAGTATTTATCTTCAGGGAAACACATTGTCTTGGTTATTGTATATTATTTCCTGGAAGAAAAGTTATTCTTCATTGTGAGTGACCCTGGCGGGATGCCAGATGCCCACCAAAGCAGCTCTATGACTCCTGTCATCAGCTGGACAGGGAGAAAACCCAGCAAAAGGCGTCTGGATTGAGATAAAGATAGGGAGAGATCACTCACCAGTCCCCGTCGTGGGCAAAACACATTCAGTTTGTGAAGTTAATATAATTCGTTACCAATCAGATCAGAACAGGTTAATGAGAAATAAACCCAAATCTTCTGAACACCTGCCTCCCACTCCTCCCTCTTTTTTTCCCAGGATTAGCTTTCTTTTTGGTTCTCTACCACCTCCCTGCAGGAGGGAACATGGAATGGGGGTTGTGGTCAGTTCATCACATGTTGTCTCTGCCAGTCTTTCTTCCTTATGGGGAGGACTGCATCCCCTGTTCAAGTATGGGATCTCTCCTATGGGAGACAGTCCTCCATGGGCTTCTCCCATGTGTGTTCTTCCCAAGGTCTACAGTTCTTCACTAACTGTTCCAGCATGAATGCATTTCACGAGGTGCATCCTTCAGGGGCGGGCCATTCCAGCATGGATCCCCCACGAGGTCACAAACCTGCCTGCAAACCTGTTTCAGAGTGGACTCCTCTCCACAGGTCCACAGCTTCTTGCCAGGAGCCTACTCCAACATGAGTGTGCGGTGGGGTCACAGCTGCCTTTGGGATCTGCCTGCTGTGGCATGGGTCCTCCTCCTTCTGCACACAGACCCTGGAGTCAGCAGAGTTGTTTCTCTCACATATTCTCACTCCTCTTTCCTCTGTCCATAATTACACCGGCGCAATAACCTTTCCCTACTTAAGTATGTTATCCCAGAGGCGTTATACACCTGTTGCTGATGGCCTTGGCTGGCATTGGCGGCATAAACATAGAAGTTTCAGGGAGTTTCTCACAGAAGACACTGTCAAAATCTCACATTGCAAACCCAATACATTCGTATATTCAAATGGGTAATGAAAAATCAGTCTCACAGTTAAATAGATGAGATAATACCATGAAATATTTACTCTTTGGCATTTATCCCAATAAAAGACTTTTAGGGTGTGTCCTGATCTTGGTTTAGTGCTGGATTTGTCTTCTTTTTCATTTTTGTTTTGTTTCGGGTTTTTTTTACCTCCTCTTTTTGTGTAACCTCGGAAAAGAAAGTGAGTTTCTTTTCATGGCCAAAATTGAAATTTCATTCTAGAAAATTTACTTCAAACATAAATTTTTGGCCTAATAGGAAATTACTCTCCAACTACACAGCTATTTTCTCTAAGTAATATCATTACTACTAATAAAGCTTAATAATTTCTGAGTTGATTTTGGTTGCTCTTCTGGTTATATCAAATCTTGATAATTCCTTGGAGAGTGCACAGGCTGTCCTGTGAAGCTGCTTGTTGAGCAGACTAGCACATTGTAACGCATAGTAACTTGCACATTGGTTTTGGTTATAGAGGGAGAGTATTCCAAAGATGCAAATAGTGTCCCCTGTGTGAGGATCCATGGCGTCAGTTCTCGTGGCTGGTGCAAGTTGTGTGTCTGCAGCACTTGAGACTGGCAACAGGAAAGGTGAAATTAAGCAAAGATTTGAAAGTTTCATCTGCATGCCATCAAGTAGAGCATGGGGGATGAGGTGTGCCTAAGTCTTTCAGCTCTCAATATATATTGTCTCATAATCGAGTAGTAATTGAATGGTATAAACTGACGTAGAGATACTTTTACTCATAAAAGAAACAGTTGGCTTTAAGACAGACTTTTCCTATTTTTCTAGGTGACCTTCCAATGGCTTCCTGATAGTTTTTCCTCTTTTTTCTTTTTTTTGAAATTGACAAAATTACCCAAGTATTGTTTTCATTTATAATGTCATGCTCTGTAGCCATTTAAAGTCTAGTTATTAAATGACGTAAGTTCAGTTGAATTCACTTTTATTAGTAACTTACTTTTAGAAGTTTAAAAAAAATCAGACTTCAAAAAGGATCTGCTGAAGGTATGATTCAGTAGTCAAGTGGCACATTCTTCTAAGCAACATGTAGTAGTGTGCATAGATGGTGGAGCCATTAAGTTAGTGCCTGTGTTAACACCTCTGAGTAAAACTTGCTTATCATTCAATCAATATTACCAAGATAGCTCTTAATTAAACTGTGGGTTAAAAATAGAAGTGAATGTCAGCAACCCTGATAAAGATAAATGTCAGTTATCAATACCTTACCTTTTTTTTTATGTGGTGGATAGAGTTCTTTGAGAAGTTCACAAATCTGGGGTTTACTTATTTTTTGGAACAGCAATTATTCAGTGCCTTACAGGTTACTCTGAATAATTGCAACAGTTATTAAAAATTTGCTTTAAGGAGAAGAATGGTAAGCCCTAATTCAAGATGGGTGAACTTCTGTAACTCCACAGTTACTTCACTTAGGCTTACTGGCAGTTCCCAGTCAGGTTAGGAGAGACCATTATCTGGAAAATGAAATGGCTTTTGATTCTGCTGACTACTAAAAGTTACTGACAGTTTCTCTACTTGTAATCAAGTCTGGGGATACCAAATGTATTTTAGCAGTTCTTCTGTGTTTAAGAGAAGGTGCTAAGTTAGCTCCTAGTGTGCAGAATGAGTCTTAGTGTTGAAATCTCTTTGACCTCCAGAACTATGCTATTCCTCTTGCTTTCTTTCTAGCAAACTTCTATCTGCGTTCTGTCTTCAATTCTGAGGCCTCCAAGCTTGTTGCTCTTTGGAAGCAGATGAGTATTTTGTTTCACAGCCTGAAAGCACTTGATACCCAGTCAGTAGTCATGTCTTCAAATATGTTAGAAGTCTCATTATTAAAGTATTTAGAATTCTTTTTTTTTTTCTTTTGCAAAATAGAGGAAAAGACATGTTGGGAGAATTGAATCTTCAGTTTTCGGCCCTTTTACCCCAGAGAAATACAGATGTGTAAGGGAAGAAAAGAGCATATTATGTCTCTCTCCTAACATCTGCAAGAACATAATCTTCATTGTCCTGTGTTTTTGTAATACTAAGCTGCCAGAGATTTTTTTTAAACCATGTTACATATCTTTTTCTTTTTAAACAGTGTCCTAGAAATGATTGATGAAACCAAGAAGTCCTTGGATTCTTTAAGGAGTAGTCTAATACTGTCTTTTCTTTTTTCCCCTGCATATGCCTACTTCTTCTACTTTCCCCATCTTCCCTCCCTCTTCCTACATGATTAATAAAGACTCTTCTCTTCTGCTCTCTCAACTTTGTTATGGATTTTCTTCTTCTTTTGCCAAGAACATGGTGGACTGGGAAGATATTCATGAATACAACCTAAACTGAGTTTGAATACCAGCCAGTGAAAGGGAGAAACTTGGGTTAGTCTGTAAGTACAGAACACAAATAAATCACTGCCTATGATTTACCCAGTAACTGTCCTTCCTCCTAAATGTGGCATCTATCTTCTCCTAGTTGTTCTTGTAAACAAGTAGTTGTCGTGCTGAAGTTCTGTTCTTAGTTTGGTAGTTTTTAAGCTCACATTTTTCCTCTAATGCACATCTGTGTGTAAATTTGTTGGTTTTTCATCAAACTAGACAGAAATTCAACTTTTGAATATGTTTGTAATTTAAGAGTTTCCCTTACTACAGTTCTGGAATCTACTATTTGTATGAAATACCCATGATTTAATCCTAATATTTCATGCCAAGATCACTATTAATTAACACTTGTGTGACTGTTTATTGTTTGTGCTTATTCAAACGCTGTATAAAACACTATTTGACTATGAAATAACACAGATAAGCTGTGCCTTTTTTTCCCCGATAGTGTTGGACCATTCACACTTCAGTGGCTTTCAAAAGCAGCCATCTCAATGAAGGTTTTTTCTTCATTACTTACAGTAGTGTGATGTTGTGTCATCCAACACTCCAGTCATTCATGCCTAACATGATGTGCTCTGATGAGAGAGCAGTGTAATGCCTGACTGGAATTTCTTTTCTTTCTTGAAAATAACTTAAACAGAATGCTGTAAAAGTAGAATCATCTTCTTCCTGGCAATGGTTGACAACATGTCTGGTTTGAAAACAATGGGAGGGTATTTCTGTGTTTGACCTTTGAAAGCTCTTTAAATTTAACTAAATTTGAAGAAGAAATGGACAGTCAAGCTACTAGGCATGATTTATTAGCATTGAAATTAGAGAGGATTTCATACTATTTATGTGTCGGGAAAGGTTATTAATTACTGATGGTGCTGTTAGTGGGGCTAAAAGTATTCCTGCATTTACAGCCAGGAAGTGTTCTTTCCTTAGAATGTGTTGACAGGATGCAGTAGTTGGGGAACTGGCACAAGGAAATACACTTTACCATCTGTTATGACCCTATTGCATAGCAAAACTTTAAGAAGTTCCAAACAAGAAAATGTTTTATTACAATAATATTCAGTATAAAAAGACCTAGGTTACTATATATAAATCGATTTTTAACCAAAAAATATCAATTTTTCCTTAAACCACACACTTTTGGGGCAAAAACCATGAATCTGATGCTTGTGATAGATCTTCTGATCTAGTAACTTATTTGATCCTGTAGATCAAATGTGGTATTTTATAGGAAATCTTTAAACTGTGAACCATATTTTGCTTTGCAAAAGTGCCCTAGAATTGTAAATATTATTTCTTTAAAAGTGAGCTTGTTCACAGAGTCTTATATACCCGTTTGCAAATTTTTCACTCTCAAGTGGTTTGCTTTTTTTGTCAGTAATTGGATCAGTATGTTGAAACTTCACACATGTAGCAAAAGAACCACCATTCTAAGTGGTTGTGCTGCTGGATTCGAAATTCTAAGAGGGATTATCTACAGAGAAGCATATAAGTTCTGGAAGACTTTTTACTGGTTTTGTTTGGTTGGTTGATTTCATTTTTGTCTCCCCTGTGCCTGGAAAAAAACAGTATTGCAGCAATTGGAAGATCACTGTTTTATATGCTGGTCTTTACAGCAGGTTAGGGCTCATAATCTTTCGTTTCTGCTCAGCACTGATGAGGCCTAACGTGGATTACCGTGTCCAGTTCTGGGCTCCAGAGAGTCATGGACATACTGAGGAGAGCCCAGTGTTAGGCTGCAAGGGTGATTTAGGGACTGGAGCATCTCACATGTGAGGAAGAAGAGGTGCAAAGAGGGCAGAGCCAGACTTGTCTTAGTGGTGCCCAGTGACAAGACTGGGCAGTGAGCACAAACTGAAACACAGAAGTTCCCTCTGAGTATCAGGAGAGACTTTTTCCACTGTGAGGGTGACTAAGCAGTGACCCAGGCTGTTCAGGGAGGCTATGAAGTTTCTATCTTGGATATATTACAAAACCCACCTGGACGTGGTCCTAGGCCACGGGCTCTGTGGGCCTGCTTGAACAAAGAGGTTCGACCAGATGACTTCCAGAAGTGTCTTCCAGCCTTGGCCACTCATTCTGTCATTCTGTGACTTTGCAGTTCAGGAGTTGCAAAGTTAGAATCTGTGGCCTATTCAAAATACAGTTTCCTCTTAGGTGTTACTGTGTGAGTGGTGATGGTACCTTAAAAAATGGTTATTACTGATCCTTGAATGTTAGGGTAATATCTTTTGAAGTCTTTGGCTGTTTGTTGGTGTGCTGCTATGGATTATATTTTTTCATTGTACTTTTCTTTCTAAAACTAGATGTTGTAGATGAATCATTAGTAACCATACCTTTATTAGATTTCCAGATTATTTGCTGACTTTTCCTGAGACTGGAGTCTCAAGAGAAGATGAGGGTTTGTTTGGCTTTTTTTTTCTGTCCTGAAGTCGCCGCTAAGCTGTGTAAAGTATTGAAATAAGAGAAACAAGCAGTTGCTTTCTTCAGTAAGGGAGAGTGATTAACCAGAATTATCATTATTGTTTCCACTAATTTTTTTTGTCTTGTTTTTTTTTGTGTGTCATTTTCTTTTGCCTTTTTTCTTGTTTTTTTGGGTTTTTTGTGTATGCAGAGCACAAAGTAATCATAGTGGGACTTGATAATGCTGGAAAGACTACTATTCTTTACCAGTTGTAAGTATATGAACTAATGGTTTTTCTGTTTGCATTTTATTATTTGTCACTGTTTAAACTTTGAAAATGCAGCTTCGTAACCTGGTGGTATCTCCACAGGTTCTAGATCACACTTTGTACGTCAATGGTATTAGTTCTAAACTGAGTAAATATTTAAAGCTTGAGTGAAGGAACTGCTATGCTTTAAAACTGAACTGTAAATTGAACAACAGATTTGTACATCCAAGCAAAAAGTGAACTACAAATTTTTTCTTATGAAAGCCTGTCTGAGTTTGTATGCATAGAAATAATCCTGTTGCCAATAACTGCAGAAAAGAGCACAATTTTTAAATTAGTGGAAATTCTAGCCACCCTGCAAAAATCCAGAAATGTTTCCAAGTGTTTCTCAATTCCAGTGTTTCTCCATCTAGAATTTGTGATAGAGAATTCCTAAAAATAATATTTCAGCTTGCCTGGTCCTACCTTATTCATTTTCAATAGCATCATTGCACCCAAATCTTGGCAGCATTACAAGAATATCCATAATAAATTCAAGAGTGTTGTCAGGACCATAATTGCTTTAGTAATTGTGGAAAAGGAGGAGGGTGCAGGTAAATTAATACCCTTATATTTGGATATCATAGCAGCATAGTATGCTTTCCAAAAAGACTTTCAATTCATAAACATTTTGAGCAAGCTTAACAGTGGAACTGAGAAATTTTCAGCTATGTAATCAAACAGTCCTTTGGTATTTAATGTCTAGTTACTAAGTAGAGTGCTTTGATAAAATAATATTCCAGTTTATATTTTGCACAGTTTAGTATTTTTGTATTTGGGATCTTTATAATGGCAGCTCCTACTTTAAAACAAGTGCATTTTAAGTGTCTGTTAATGTCCTTTAGAAAGACAGTCCTCCTAAAACACAGATGATTTTCCATTTGTTATGCCTTTTATGTGCTTATTTTTCATTGCTGATTTATTTAAGCATGACTACAGTCACTGCTTTTTAAAGTTCAAATGTATAGCTTTTTTAAAATATGCCTTATTTTTTCAATTTTTTTTTTCAGTGACACATATTTATTTTTTCTACAAAAAAAATTGTTACAGCTGAATTGTAACAAGCCTTGTGGATTTTGCTGACTGGTCCTTATGGTGTGATATTGTTTCCTTTAGCTTAATGAATGAAGTGGTTCATACTTCTCCAACCATAGGAAGCAATGTAGAAGAAATAGTGGTGAAAAACACTCATTTCTTAATGTGGGATATTGGAGGACAAGAGTCATTACGGTCATCGTGGAATACCTATTATTCAAACACAGAGGTATGAGAAGATGCTTTGAAACCTGCAAATCGAATAAGTTTGTTTGAAATTATATTTATTTATTAGGAATATTTGTAGGCTTTTGTAAAGATTGCAGCTGTATTGTTTTTACATTTTAATGAGGAAGAATAAATTCAAAACGTGTGAGGTATCTCTGGTATGCAGACATTTTTCTGGTAATATTTGAAGTATTTTTTCTGTGTACTTTACAGTAATGTTATTTGATCTATGCTATAAACTGTGAAGTTAGACTTTTCCTGGGCAGTCAAATGATAATCAAATATATTTTAGATCAGTTTTTTTGCTTGCTTTTTAAATTAGATGAAAAAGAAAATTTTGAAATGTAATTTGCAAATTTTGTGATGATTTGCAGTGGTCAACTGGACTTCTATACATCCAGTCTGAAATGGTTTTGAAATAATGATAATTAAGGACAAGGAATGAAACTTTCTATAAGCCTAGGCAGCAGTATTTAAAAAGTTCATCAACTCGTAGCTTTTATCCAGAGGAGGAAGGAAAGTCTTGCTGTGCACTACTTGTGAGGTACTGGCAGAGCTGCTGTTGCTGGTTGCAGTAGAATTCAGCAACAGTTGACTTGTGGGGTTTGTTTTTTGTGACAGTCTTTTTGAGACCAAGAGGTTCTCACTACAAAAAGACACATATACCACTGAGGAGTCTTTCTGAGACATCTACATTGATGTAAAATATTCTAGGCTTCATTTCTTACCATTTCTACTTAAAGCAGAGTCCTCTTGTAGATATTACTCACTCCATCCTCCTGTAAAATCAGCTTTTTTATCTTTTCCTTTTCCTATATCTTTTCGTATACTCTTGAAGACAGGTGAGATGAGTGATCCATTCTAGATCTACTGTAAACCTGATAATGACATCTCAATCTTCATCTCTAGTATTTTATACTAATTTTTTATTTTATCTGGAAAGGTGCAGCTATATCTAAGAAACCCATGAAGATAAAGAGACTTCTGCCAGCATTATCTGGTATAGAGCAATAAGTTCTTGGCATTTATCCCTTGAGTGTCTTTGATTCCGGAATTTGGAGAGATGCATATATTATTTTTCTGATACTTTTGGGATGTCCTTCGTATTCTGTCTAGCAAGTGTTTTGAATCCAGTGCTTTGTAACACTTGAAAAGAAGAACTTTCCCTCTACTTAGAAGCTTTGTCTGCTGGAAACAGTTGAGGAAGAAAAGAGATCTGTTTACTATGCTAATCCTAGCCTCAGTCATATGAATAATTCCTTTACTGTTCCTCCTCATCTGCTAGGCATCTCAAAGTCACAGTAGCATTAAATTGACTTAGGTTTTCATACTCTGTGGTCATTTTCAATGGCTAATGAATCCCTTTAATTTTATAAGGCAAAGTGATTTGGAGCATATGTTGGAGAATTATAGCAGTGATTTCTAATTCTTCTTTATTGCTACTGTCCCTTTTCTCTCTTTTGTCACTCTCTTTTCTAGTGTCCTCTGAAAGTGTATGTCTCTTCTGTAGGAAGACTTGTGGTAGCGGTCTCTTGAAATTGTGCTTTCAGTAATTTGTAGTTTGTATTTTTGGTGTTTTTCCCTAGTTCATCATTCTGGTTGTTGACAGCATTGATAGAGAGCGACTTTCTATTACAAAAGAAGAACTTTATAGAATGCTGGCTCATGAGGTATGGTGGGGAGTTGGGATAATAGTTTTGTTGAGAACAGTCAAATAACGTTTCATGTTTCTTATGTTAACAAAAATAATACCATCAGAAAAAATATTCTGAGACTAAGTGTGCATGCATGTTGATCACATTTTAAAACCATGTGAGTTATAAATAAGCACAAAAATTATTATGAAGCACCCTTTTAATAGGAATTGTTTGATTTTAATCAAATCAGTCTTTACTTTGCAAATGTTGAACTTGTGAAGTCTTACGCTTCATATTAATGTAAATGGTTATTATGTCCTTTACCACTGACAATTTCAGTTGGCTAAAATTTCAAGAAACTTTTTTTTTCATTTTTGTTTTAGAGAAATGGAATTGACAACTTTTTTTTGTTTATTTTAATCCTGTTCCTTAAAATTAAGGAGCATATATCATACAGTGGGAGAATTCATTTCAGTTAATTTTCATTCAGAATTATTTGGTTGTATTTTTATTATACGTTATCCTGGGGGCTGTTCAGCATTGGGTCAACCCACTCGAATATCCTAAATAAACTTGTACATTGGCTTAGGTATAGTATGTTAAAACCTTTTATGATCATTCTGAAGCCGAATTAAGGTTGTTTTAAATCTAAATATTCTCCTTCATTTTTGAAAGAAAAGAATTTAGTACAGTGCAAGTAGTCCTGTTGAGTTCATTTCTCTGAGAGACTCGTGTTTCACATAAGGGAGTTTTTGCTTTACAGTTTAATATTAACTGTAGTTTGGATCTAATAGTAAAGAGTAAATTCACTACCAGAAAAGGTGGAAAAATTACTTCTTGTGGTGAAGTTTTCCCATGTAGTTTTTTCGTTTCCAGTATCAAACTCTTAAGAGATTGTGATCTACCATCTCTTGAAAACAGTCGGTAGGCCTAGACTGGACTACTTGTCGGGTTGAATTTTCAGCTGTAGATCATAAAGCTTTGTTGTTTTCCGTTTTTTTTCTCTTGGTGGAAAAAACAGTCTCAAAATTTAATATGCATTGAAATGTATTGAACGCTTTTAATTGCAACTGTCAGCTTCCTGAGTACTACATTTGTTTACCCTTCTCCACTTTTAAAGCCATACATTCCAGTTCTTGTCTCATTGCTGTTTGGAATGCTAAATTACATATTGAAACAAAACAATTTTAATTAGTTATTAAACCAATGCAGCACTATTAGAGCTCCCTTTTTGGAACACTAGGGTTAACCTAACAGGAATTCAGAAAGCTTTCTTAAATGATTACTGTTTAAATCAATACAGAACTTCTTTAATGAAGTTGAAAGCAATTTCAAGGGACTGATATCTAGTGGGCTTTTCCAGCTGAATAGTATTTATTGTCGGACTTGGAGTGTTTAACCAAAAATAATTCCACTGGTTGAGTGGTTTGGAGCATTATAAAATGTATTTTGACAAGACTTTCATTAGTTATGTATGAGCATGTGGTCAACACCAAAAGGATACTCATACAATAATACATTACAATTCGATTCTCTATGGAGGTGAACATTTCTGAATAAATTAGTTTTTTCAGTCTTACTGTGGCAAATATTTAGTGTAGTAAGACAGTTAAAACTCCATGCCCCAATGTAATTGTAGATTAGT
Source organism: Donacobius atricapilla (assembly GCA_013397315.1). Taxonomy (NCBI): domain Eukaryota; kingdom Metazoa; phylum Chordata; class Aves; order Passeriformes; family Mimidae; genus Donacobius; species Donacobius atricapilla. The sequence goes on along the minus strand of WBMY01011924.1, from coordinate 438,735 downwards.
TTGGATACAGTTCTTTTGACAAATGAAGTTGGCACAATAGCCTATGAGTTCTGTATAATAACAGGAGTACTCCAACTCATTTCTAGGATTTACGGAAGGCTGCAGTTCTCATCTTTGCGAATAAGCAGGACATGAAAGGCTGCATGACGGCTGCCGAGATATCTGCATACCTCACCCTCAGCTCCATAAAGGATCACCCGTGGCACATTCAGTCCTGCTGTGCTTTGACAGGAGAAGGGTAGGTGCTTACTGTGGCAATTCCTGCTAAATGACAATACTGATTTAGAAGCCTGCTGACACCAAAGTGGATTTTCTGAAAGTTCATATTTTCTGAACTTTGCAGTCAGAGGGACATTTTGAATTTTTCATTTTTGTAATTGAACCATGTGGGTTTTTTCATAGCTTAAACTCCAGATTCCTTTGAAAGTTTTCCATTCATTGTTAAAAACCCCAAACCGAAACCCACCCCTCCACCTAAATACATGGCTGTTGACATAGCTCTCTACTGTTGCTGTGCTACTCTCTTAATCTTGTGTATCTTTCTGTATTTAAAGAAATAAGCTACTGTTCTCTTCCTTCATATTCTGAACTACGGGAAGCTTCTAAGCTGGGGGGTTGAGGTGTTCTGGGATCTTTTTGGTTGATTAGCTTTTTTGATTAGCATTGAAACATAGTTTTGATGAAAAGTTAAATCTGTCTTAAAAAAAAATTACCAATAATTAACTTTTTGTTTGTATCTGGCTAATGGAGCTAATTTTGAAATTTGCATACCTTATGCTAGCAGTTACTAAAATGGAATGCTGGGCTAGCCTGAGATCCTTAGTCTTTAAATATGAAAAAACATTCTTGGATACCTTCTAACAATTGGATAATGTCTTGCTTGTATGGTGTGAAGTGTACTAATTTTTCATCTTGATTTTTAAAGCAGTCTTGTAATGTGTGATATTTAGGGGTTTTTTTCAGTTGTGTTGTACAACCTTTACAATAATGTGGTCTTGTGACATCCAAAATAGTGAATCTAACTTAGTTTTTGGGAAGGGAGAGCATCTACCTAACTTTCTAGCATGAGATATTGTCTAATGTCATAGAGATGTCTTGTAGTGAATGGTGGCATTAACTTCCTTAGGGTGCAACATATTAGTGAGAGCAAAGTGGGCTTTTTTATGGGGTGGTTGTATTGTTTCATTCTGAGAGTTAACTCTACTTTCCCTCGACCAATTTTGCTAAAGTCACTTTTGAGTACACAGTTTATGTGCTAAGATCTTCAACCAAGTTGACATTTGAAGAAAAGTAGTAATTCATAAATATGAGGTTTAGTTTAAAAACAGTGGCTGTCCTAGGCTGCTTCTTTCGGATTGTAAAACAAAAAGTGATGAATATTTACAATACTTTAAACTGTGACAGTAGTGAGATCAACTTAGAAAAAACATTCCCATAGTTAGATCACTGAGCTGAGTCTTGGGAAGATCTGACAAAAATCTGGGAGAATCAACCTGGTGTGAGTGAAGCCAGCATTCTTGGATAGCTCAGCTGTGATTTACTGTAAAAGGAAAAGCTCAAAGGGTAACTAGATCCCTAGAAAATCAAAGGAAAGTCTGTCTTCTAAAATGGAATGGAACTTTTAAATGGAGATGCAAATTGAGATAGGAAGCAGATTAGAGCCCATACAGTCTTAGTATTCAATATAAATACGCTTCTAATTTTGTAATGTAATTTTAGAATTTTTGATGTATTGTCTTTTCATGAAACAATTCAGTCTGGATAACCTGCCCTTTATCTTTCAGTATTAGTGTGTAAAGGACTTGCTTTCTGTAGAAAAAGAAAAACTTTTTTGTGTCTGTGTGCTTCTAAGTAAGCATTTAAGGATAGTGTCTTTTAGGTTTACAAGGAAAAAAAGAATTGAAGTACTGCCAAGCTTCAGTAAAATAGACTGCTTGACCATTTTCATGTGGCTAAAGCCTAAGCAGACTTAGTTTAAAACACTGTTTACTCTGTTCAGCTCTCAATCCCATTTCCAGTTGATTTCATTCATTTTAAGTAGCTGGTTTTACCCAAAAAAACAAGTAGAAAATACCTTCAGAATTCTGGAATAGGACTCGTACCAATTATAACATCTCTTATCTTTCAGATTATGCCAAGGCTTGGAGTGGATGACCTCCCGTATTGGAGTGAGATAGCTTTTTTCTTTTTTTTTTTTTTTTTTTTTTTTTTTTTTTTTATTCCTCCAAAAGAAGAGACTTCTATTTATCCTGTGAACATGTACATTTTTCTGTACTCTTGGCTGCTGAGGCAGTGACCAGTGTTTAATTTATATCAGCCAACCTCTACGCTGTGCTTGAATCAAGCGCAGTTGAACTGAAACACAGAAGTATTTTCTTAACATTTTTAATACACTAATCTTCAGCTGGATGAACATATGTGAATCTGTTTTTAAGCATGGAAATTCCTCTGAATATGAATTCTAACTTTTTCAATGATAGCTTTTTAAAATCTGTTTTGTCATTGTCAATATTTCATATTTCCTCTTTCTAAATAGTTGTATAACTTACTAACATAAATGAGCACATTTTATTTAATAATTAAAAGTAGTGTTTAGGTTAACTTTACTCTGCCATAGCTTTAACCTCAAAGGATAACCATATCTCCAGCTGGACTTTCTGGAACATTAGTAGAGTTCTAGCACGAGAATTAATAGTTATGAATGCAAATTTTTAAATGCTTAATGAACTAGTTATAGTTAATTATGTGGTGGCTTTTAATCTGATATACAATGGAACTTCTGCCTTAAGAGAAATCTGTTTCAGTCTCAGTTTCTCTGCTGTATAGTTATAGGACATTATTATATTCTTCTACTTGAAGATACACCTCTGTACAGTGCATAAAAATATTACTACTAAGTGCTGATGTAGTCATTTAGAATTTGAATACCTTTTCAAAGATAAATGGGTAATTAAATTTGGAGTCACAGCAGCCAGTGTTATGTGTAGCTTGCTGTATTGTGTTAAAATTTTAAATTCTGTATACATGAGCCTTCCTCACCTTTTAGTGAGAGTGCCATTTTCTAAATTAATACAAAATCAAAAGGGAAGCCAGATTTATAAACAAAACAAAACCATGGTGCTGTATCTGTAGACTTCAGAGTGAAGCTAATCTTGACATTTATTTACCTACTATCATACACGTTTTCAGATGCTGTTACAGAGCAATTATATCACCTTCATTTTTGATTTTGGTCTTATTGTCACAAGCAGAGAACTTTTGACAGTGTTTGAGTTAGGTTCCTTCACCTGAAATTTGAAAAACAGGTGGTAAAAGAGTGGACCAAGTAACTGTTAATTCAGTTTGGAGGGAATTAAGTTAAATCTTAGGTAATATAAAGATACGGAATTAATTGAGAACATTAGACATCAAATAAACCTAACTACCAATCGTCAAAAAAATCCCCACGTGAGGATTAAAAAAACCCCCAACAAATCAAAGCCAGTGGTGGACACCCAATTCCTTGCAAAGTCCCAGCAGCTGTCAGGTACCCAACCTCTCTAAATGTTTGGCAGGTTTTCCAGAAGTGCCGTTCTGCACTTCTGCATGCCTAAAAACCACATGGAGTTTGGTTACCAGAACTGTTTTGCAAACTGACTGAAGGCCTTTGATGACAAAATGTTTTTGTTAAATCTTGTTTTGAAAATTTAGGCACACTGAGTTTTCCTTAATAAAGTTTTAAGCTCTGTAAATTTCAATTTGCTTCCATTTTATTTAAATAAAATTTAATGAGATTCTAAAAGTATCAGCAAATATGTTGTCATAAATGTTGGAAAGACTTTGAATGTATGTGGAAACAGTGATTGGTTGAATGAAGTTGTGTATTTTTGCCAGTTAGCAAAAGTCACTTTTAGGACTACACTGCGTGTCAAGTCAAAATGTTCAGAAAATAATTAAAATCAGCAAAAAGTAATGCATAAAGAAAAAAGATGAATGCAAGACAAGGTTAAAATCTGATATTAAAGCTGCTTGCTGTGATGTTCAGCTGTTTTAATGTGTGAAAGTAAGATTTGTTTTGCTCTTAGGGAAGCAAATTACAAAGGAAAAAAATAAAATAATAGGATGAATGATGTTTCTTGTTTGGTGTCTTAAAAATAAACCTGAGAATAAATCTGAATTGCGAACTGAAATTATGTAATTCGAAATGTAGTCCTGAATACTTACAAAGAGCCCTACCTGGATGTATAGACCTTTGATTGTTTTGGGGTTTTTTTTGAAGTTTTAATTTTGTATTTAATGCTTTCTAGGTAAAACCATTTGTAAATCTATAGTTTGATTACTAAATCCAGTCTTACCTGAGATAATACATATAACTTTAATTAGGAGGAAATCATCTGGTTGTAGACATTATAAAATCAGAATAATGGATGTTTTCTTTTCATTTCTTAGCACTTAAGACCTTTGAATATATTTACAGAATGAAACATTTCTGACAAATGCTATGATTTTTATCGCCTAACAATTTCATTTTCTGCAACAGTTTTCCATTGATAATATTAGTTTGTTCACAGCACTATTGCAGTGATTTTTTTTTTTTTTACTCTTATTATTTTTTGGGGGAAAACAGCTTGGTATGGAATTTTGGGAGGCCTATTTTTAGTAACTTCAGAGCCTGTTAACCTAGAAGTGATTTGACAAAATATTTTTAAGGGTTGCCTTAGAATACTGTGTGTCGTTGCATTTCCAAATGCTGCATTATGTTTGCTACATTGAATGTAGTAATTATCTTGTAGGTAGTTTTGCACTTTGAAAGTATTCTGTGTTAATTATGCTGTTCACAAGGAACAATGTTAATCACCTTAAGTTCAAGAAATTAGGTGTCCTATACACGTTTATATTGTACTGCTGTAAGTGGATTGGCACATGGCTTTTTATATGTTTATGGGTTTTTTACTTTTTGTCTAGGTGACAAAGAGGTTCAGTATCCACAAAGCAGGGATTTTTTCCAGCTCTTTAAACACGCTGCAGTCAGTAAGGTGAAGAGGACTTGGGCACAACTGCTCAAAATATTAGTCATCATAATAAAATGGAGTTGTTCTGTGAAGTTGGATGAGTTTTTTGTTTGTGAGTACTCTGTGCTGAAGAGGTGTTACAGCAGTGTAACCTTGTCGCTTTCATTTCATCTCCAGTCTGTTCACTAGGGCAGAATGGGGGCCTGCATCATGTGCAGCTGTAGCCAGTTCACAGAACATCTTGGCTGGACACCTGCTTCCTTTCAGCTCAGAAAAGCTCCAGCTTTGATCCTAAACAGACTGTCACATCGTTTCAGCCATGGGAAGCGTGGGTCTTTTTGTTTGTTTTAGTGAAGAGTGTTTTTAGTGGACTGTTGCTCTTCATGGAAAGAACAAAACAAATTCAAACAGAAGACTGGGAAAAAACTTGCATGGATCTTTATGTGTGCATTTGACTATGCTTAGCATATAGCTGAGTTTGCTCTTTCCTTTTGTAGAGTCTGCCTTGCAAAAGAGCCTGGAAGGCCACAGTGAGGAGAGCAGGATGAGAAACCTGGCCACAAGGCCAACACTAGAAATAGAAACTGGCGTCTTAGAACAACCTTCAGCTTCTTCTAAAATTACCTTGATAATCTTTCAACATTGAGTAAATCTATATTTTGCTTCTTAGGGGATAGTGCACTGGAAAAGCTGCATGCTGTCACGCTGTGTGTGTGCTCACCCTGCAGGCAGGAGAATGCAACTTTATGTTAGGTTTGTTTCTTGCTAGGTATGCTGCTCTTCAGTTTAGTTGATTTTTGTTTTACTGGGTAGGGAGGGATATGCATTTCAAACAGAAAGTTTTCCTGGATGTAACTGAAGACATTGTTCCAGTTGCACACCGGTTTGTGTCCCCTAGATGGCAGGAAAGGATCAGTGTAACCGTGCCATACCTGCTTTAGCTTGCGTTCTTCAGCATCTGCGTGAAAGACTTTGAAAATGCCTCGGTGAACGAAGAGGCTGTGTACCACTAGCTGAACCGTGGGAGTCATGCCTAGATAGAAGGGAGACAGCAGAAAGGAGAGGAAGCTTGAATCACATCACATCACCAGTCTTTGATGAGAGGAAAGCTTACAGTGAGGTTTTTAAAAATTTGAAACTGTTCTATAGCTCAAAGCCATTTTGTCTTAATTCTTTATGGTTAGAATTATATTCCAAACCTTCTATTGTTAATGCAAATGAAAATGTAGACAACAGAAAGAATTAATATCATTCCTTTCATATTTCATTTTAATAATAAGTTGTCTGTTGCCCACGATGTGTTACATTTTTTGAATTTTGGTTAATGTCAGTTACTCCTGTAATGCTCTGTTGCACTTCTGCTTCTCAGAAGTTGCAAGGATCTGGAACGTTTGAACTGTCACCTTGCAGTGTGTTTAGCTGTGATGATGATGATTTGTAGTCCTTACTATATACTACTGCATATGAAAGCTAAATTCAAGTAAAATAGTAGTTCTGTTGCAAGATTTAGATTATTTTTAGGGTAAGTAGTGCTCAAAATAGCAACTGCTGCAGTGGGCAGTACCACCAACAGGCTTTCATTGCCCTTGTTGTTCCTTGTGCAGTTGATAAAATGTATGTCATATTTGTGTATTTCTCTTTATGCGGTGTTTTAAATGGTATTTACATTATAACTATAACTATTGACAAGTATTGCCGAATATAGCACTTCATTCTTACGTCCACATTGAAAGTTACTGCTGGCCAATCTTCATTATAGGTGGAACTGACGTGTATGATCTCAAAGGGCTCATCCTCCATACTGAACAAGAAAAGAAGTGGTGAAAAGTGTTGGGGCATCTCAGGAGGGAATGAAGTCTCCAAGACCATATTTGCATGTCTTTTCTAAGCATATTCTGTATTGAAGCAATGAGCAGGAACTTCTTGAAACTCACCATTGTTTTGGCAGCTCATCTTTTACAACTAGAAGCAAAAGTTAACCTGTATGTACAAGTTGTACCAAAGAGTTTAGTTGAAAAAACTTTATACATCTAGTGGGAGCAGTCATGACCTAGCTTAGCTGTGCTCTGAGTCTCTAGGGTGAGATCCCATCTGTTCCCAAAGCCACTCAGACGTCCTGGCGCAGCATTCAGGATCTGAGCATGCTTTCCAAGAGGGCTGACCTGGAGATCCCCACGCCATGATTGTTTGGGTACGTGTTCTGTGTGGGTTGTTCAGCCCACAGAAGGCATCTCCAAAGCCCTAGGCAGAGGCTTCTGTGCTCTGCAGGGCGCCGAGTGCCCTTGCTGGGCCACAAAGAATGAGGTGGATCTGCCTCCAGAGGTGACTTTGGTCTCACTGCACTCCTTTCCTGAAATGACCATGAAGTCACTGGAGGCTGAAATGAAGTGTACCAAGATAAACCTCAGTGAAGGTATTAACTGAAATTTTCAGATGTAGATTTCAGATTCACTGACATTTTAGAATTAAATTAATTAAAAGGCACTGTTGGTTGGGAAAATGTCTACTGAGTTTTTCCAAAAAATTTCAGGAAGCCTGTTTCAAAAACAGGGCTGCTAAGACTGATAGTGACTTAGAATTTTGGTAACTGTCAAAATCTTTCACAATTTTAAGAAAAATATGACTCTTTTCTCAACAGAACTCTGGTTTCTGATCTCTCATTTTTCAAGACTGCACTTCTAAAGCAGTGTTTTCACAGAATCATTTGAGTGCTTTTCATTTTTCCGTTCACTTCTCCCATATTCCCTTAGAGGTTTTATTCCCTTCTGTAGACTAGTTCACTGGTTTAGGCTTGGATCATTGCTGTTCTCATGTTGAAAAAAGGACTTTTTGGTCAACCTTGAAAGTCTGACAAAATATCTTCAACCACCACCTATACTCCTCTGTTAGGAAAAACTTTAAATGCTTTTTTTTTTTTTAATAGCATTGGTAGATATTTGGTGTTGATTTCAGTTGAGTACACCACAATTAGAATCTGAAGAAGCCAGTTGAAAGATTAATGTTCAAACTTGTGGGAAAATACGAATTACTTGATTTGTTTTGAAAGACCCATATATGTATATATAAATTTCTCACATGTAATGGAAATTGACACACAATACATACTGTAGTCTGTGCAGTGAGTATTGAACGAGACTTCTGATCTTACAGAGGCCTAAGCTCTCAGTTCTTAGCACTGCCTGTCCCATCCAACAGTTGCTTTGGATTCAGCACCTTTCGAAGATAAATACAACCTATATTCCTTCGCTCTTTTATCAGTAAGTTACAAGGCAGCAGCTACTTGATAGATTCCATTTTCAGTTTAGTAGGAAATGTAATATACTTTTGTTCTGGAGGAAAATTGGTAAGTAATTACTGTAGAATTAAATCCTATTGCTTCTGTGAAAATAAACAATACAGGAGGTGTCTGGGGACTTGCAGTAGGATGCATAATCCAACAGTACTCATTCTTCTTTATAGAACTATCTAATTAGGAGTTAATGAAAAAATATTGGACTGCTTGCAATTTCGTACACTGGCTCTCTGCAAGTGTAGAAAGTTTCTTTTGCTTCCTCTGAATCTATGTTTTTGCTTTTTAGCTGCAGTGAAAATGGGATCTTACATTAACACGGATTGTTTATGTCCTGGTAATAAGCAATTCAGTTCAATACCTTTTTAATTCAGCTGTTGGTTTGATTGTCTCTTCTGTGCAGTCAAGACTGTTTCTTCTAGACTAAGTATGGATTTACCATTTGTTGCAAATTAAAAATGGAAAAAGAAAATAAAAAAGGGTAAGGAGAGAGAAAGTAAAAAGGGTTAACTACACCTAAACTGAAATAAAGAAGGAGCAAAAGTACTTTTATCTGAAGTCAAACCATGTGAATCTGTTTGCCTTGTTCTGTGTTTCTTTTGTAGAAAAAAGTATTTTGAGGTTTCTAATTGGGCTGAACAAGTTCTAGACAGAGGCACCATGTGTGAGCCATGGGCTTTATATTCCAGATATTCTCCTCTGGTTCTACTGATGAAGATTGTCAGCTGGGATTTCTCCACACTGAACGCAAACTCTTAAGATTCTTGGGCAGAGACCATGTTGGTGACAGTGTTATAAACCACAGCACACTTCTGTGCCCTGTTTTTACTCTGCCAGGATTTCTGATTTAAACCAAAGACTCTCCCTGCCAATTACAAGGTATAGAGACACGTTGTCCAGTACGCCTACAATGCAGCAAGTGAAAATTAGCTATTAAGCCTATAAATTTAATATACATAGCAATGGTTTTAGGGTTATGGAAAAAAATATTTGCAAGATTCATAAATATTTGATTGCTTTGAAACACAGACTTCATTGACTTTGTTTTTAAAGCTTGGCACTTGAATTGGATAGAATTTTAATATTGCTAAAATTATGCTAAAATGCTTTCTGGAGCTTCAGGCAAAATAGATCTAACTTGGGTAGTAAATCTAGTTCATTTCAAAGGGACAGAGCAATAAAACCTCTGAAGCAGACATTACCTGACAGTAATTGACTGCATCTATGAGTTAAATGGTCCAAGGAAGACTGCTTTTACCTGACAAGGTCAATTATCCCTTCACTGTGTCCTCTTAGGGTGGGACTGGCATTCCAAATACTTCCAAAATTGTTAAATAAAACTTTTGGAAGCAAAATAATGTTTCTTTAAATAAAAAGTCCTACTAACTATTTTTAAAAACTCAGATATTAAAGCAATTAATGCACAGAAATAGTACTTATCCAATGGATATATGTACTTCACTTTCAAATTGTAGTTACCTACCCATTGTCACTTCTGGTTGGGTAGAATCTGATAATGGAATTTTTGTGGTTTGTTTAAAAAACATTGACTGTAAAATGGCACTGTGTAATAAATGGAGTAGTTAAAAGCTTATACCATCTTTGTATTTGAAAATCTCTGGAAGCCCTGTTTCATCGTGGATGGAATCCTGATGAAGTAGAGACAAGTTCTGTGGCTGAAACAGGCAGTGCTGAACTACATTGGGAACTGGTGAAAGGTCGGTGCAGTGCTTCAGATGCCAGTAGCAAGGTTCTTCCTTGGTTTTTTGAGATGTCCCAAGTTCAGCTGGCATGTCGCACACAGTAAAACTTAACCTGCTCTCTGTGCCCGAGGAGCATGAAGTAGATGTCTCAGGGTGCTCCCTGAGGAACAACCTCAAACTCATCGCAGCTGTTTTGGGCTCCCCAGTGAAGAAACACAGATCACGATGAATCTTTTACTCTATTTGAGATATTTGTCCTCCCCTTTGGTAATGCTGTATATAAATTGTACCTTTTCCCTTTTTTTTAGTTTCCTGTTCATTAATTTCATAAACTTATTTGGTTGGAAACAAAATCTTTATTATAGCATTTGAATTTTATCCATTTTCCTGCAGCTTTTCTCTCAAAAGTAACAATTACCGTGTCCTGATTACACCAGATTGTTCATCTGTGTCCAATTTGAAGTTACCATTCTGCCTTCTTTAAAATTGATAGCCCATTCACTTTGCGGTGTTGTGTTATTCATTCCTTCCAATATGGTAATAATGCTGTTTCCAGTCCTGTTCATGCTGTTTATGCTCTGCTAATGTTTGCATTTGCTTGGGAAATCATGGGGCCTCTTTATTGTTTTATTTTTAAGTTATGTGCATATTCTTGTTTTGTGAATCTACCATATAATTTAATGTTCTATGCAGCTTTTTGTCTTAACTCCAGTGCTAACTTCTGGAAGTCCTTCTACTTCTCTTTCTTGCTCTGGGATTTGGTCATGTTTGCCGTAGTATAGGTTGCTCTGTACATCAGAAACTTTATCTCTAGTTTAGTGATACTTGAGTGGGAAATGTACTATTTCCATAAAGATTAATTTTGTACCAAACACCTTTTTTTATCAGATTCCTTCTAGATTAAGTTTAAACCCCATGTTTATTTTTTCAATCTTTAGAGGCTCCTTCTGCCTTCATTTACTCTTCATTTTGTCTATTTAAAAGTGTGCTGAAGCTATTTCAGAACTAGTTGATTGCAATAGTAATGTCCTGTGGTTGTCTTCCTTTTCTTGAACCTACTTCTAGTAGCCAGAAGTGGAAGTGATGCTTTAAACCTTCTTTGTTGTCTTTCATATTTCTGGAACATTTCAGCTGTTAACAGATACTCTGAGCCGTTTTTTAGCTTCATGTGCCCTGATACGTTATCCAGAGATTGTTCAAAGGAGATGCTGGCTGTCTTACCATGGGCCTGAGTAGGAGGGTGGAACGATGCTCCACGTGTGGTGAAATGAGTAAGGAAAAAAGAGAAATGAGTGGTGAAAGGAGAAGGGAAAAGGCATCAGAGGTGGAAATGCCTTGAGTCTGCCCAGGCAAGCAAACATCAAAGTCTACATGAGTCAGAGGGCACTGCCCTGTGGCAGCTGGGAGCTGGAAGATAGATTTGGAGCTTGCTAACGTCAGTACTTGACTGGAAGCAGGGCCAACTTTAAATTTAGGCTTTGAGCCTTGTCCCATTTTCTTGGCCTGCACTTACTGGGGCACTTAGCTTGCCCACATTGTCCTCTTCAGCCTCAATCCCATCTGTGTGCCCAGGGCATTGGTTTGAGCATTCATGTGACCACCCTGCGAGTCAGTTTGGCTAAGAATCAACCATTGAGTGACTTCAAAAGGCAATAACAACATTGGTGTTAACAACATCCTCTCCTGGCTTTTCCTGGAGAAAGCAAGGTGATGAGATGTAGGAAAGAAGCAACCCCTTTGCAAACCAAAGTCTGTCCCTTCTTCCTTCCCTCCCACAATACCCACACCTGTGGAAAACCTCTTGCATTTAAGCAAGTGAGAAGGTTCATCAGTGTGAATTGTGCTTTGGATGAATGGGCAACATAATCAGAAGCTACTAAATTCTTCCTAAAACAACCCCAAAATAAGATTTAAAAATGCCCAATACCTTTCTTGACCATGTCTCAACATTTAGGCTTTAAGCAAGAATGTGGCAGGAAAACAAGCATCTGCTGTAATTTCTCAAAGCTCACTGAAAGCTACAGTTCAATTCAAATTCTGGATTTGATGTGAAAAATACAGGTAAAATATAAATCCTGGTGTTTAGTAACAAACAAAGCATCACAAGACCTTCCTATCAGATGTTGCTCAGCTTTTCCATAGCCTAATATTAAGCTCAATGACAGCCAAAGTATTTTCTGAGGTTTATTCTTTAGTATAGAAAAACCTTTAATTTACCCTCTGGGATATCTGAACTTTGATGGAGAGCTGTCACATTCATTCTTCTTCTGTGTGTCAATCTGCTAACTCTCATGCTGTTCAGTGCTTTATACTGTTTATAAATAAAGTGATTTCTGCTGCTCTGCATCAGGTTTCTGAAGCACATACCATGATAATAGGACAATCAGATGTCATGGGGATGAAATTTTAGCCATACTACTTTGAATTCAACAACTAGTTGAGAGATCCTGTTTCTGTTACTTAAATCCTTAGGTTTTTTCATCCCAACAAAAACACCGTAATCAAAGGAAATCAGTCTGGGATTGGATCTGGGCATGTGTGTGGTGAAAGGGGATGGTTTAAGTGCAGTAAAGCTATACAGGATGATATTTTATAGATGATGCGCATAAATAGAACTGGACACTGCTCTAATTTTTGCTCTGTTCTTCATCATTGTCTGAATGTTTGGCTTTTTTGCCTGTGGTTTCTTTATTTCTCCCCTTTCTTTCCCAAGCTCCTAAGTGAAGCTTCAATTTGGAAGATGTTGAGTTTCTCTTTCAAGATTTGCATATTTCAGTGGTGTTGTAAATAAGCTTAATAAATTGGGCTATCTCAATAGCATCAAGTGTTATAACTATAAATGGCATTCTGAAGTAACCAGTATTGTCTTTGTATTCCATGCATTTTTCATGTGAACACCTGTGCAAATACAGAAAATATGTCATGTCTTAAATCCCTCCCACCTGCACCAGTCCTACCTCCTGTTCTTCTCCTACTACAGACTGGATGAAGTCTACAAGAGATAGACTTGTGATGATAAATGTATTTTCTGAAAATTTAAATTACTTTTATTCACTAGTATTATTAATAGTTTTATTTGATCTTGGTTTTTTTCCCTCTGGAGAGTTCCTTTTTAGCAATTTATTTAATCCAGTATTTCATACCATGTAATGACACCCAGATTCATTGGGGTTTTAAAATTTAAAGTCTTAAGATGTTTGGTAAATTTGACTATATTTTAGTTCAGCTTATTTTTCCAACTCAACTTTCCTATCAAAACTATCAAAATGTAGTGGCAACATCAATCATAAACTACTTCCCTGAAAGAAGAGGCCTCTGTACTGTCATAAAACAATTGGCCTCTTAGGTTGATTAGTTCAAGCCATATTCTGTACATAAATGTCTGGTTTCAAATTACTGCAGTCAATAGATATTTTCCTTTCAGACTTGTGAATTGTTATATTAATGAAAATAATAATATGGTAAAAAACCCTCAAGTTTCTATTCTCATTCATGACTTTAAGATAAAAAATGTCAATGCCGTTGAAGTTAATATTGAATGCAGGTACTTCTGATAGCAAAATGTGCTTTAAAAACAAGACACAACTTAGATTCTACAAAGATATTAAAGAAAGACACTTCTAATGGAGAGAGATTTGGATGCAATACATGACTTCAACTGCAAATTGGAAGCTGGCACGGTTTGAGATTGAGTATCTTGGAGGCAGTAAAAGTTAAAAGCTAAAAGGACAACATATTAACTGCTACAAACCAGGAAATTTACCGGTGCCGAGCATCACAAATGTGAAACACCTCTAAAACATTCACACCATTGTACAGCAAGGATTGCAGGAGTGGTTGACATGCTGAGTCAGGTATTCCTTCAGTTGTGAATAAATTCATCATTCAGCAGATACCCTGACAGATCTGCACTCATGTAATGAGATTTCTGAGAGTTTGCAGTTTATTCTGTGTGCATGTAATGTTTCAAATTATAATCTAATATTCTTCAATTCTGACAACCCTTCCACTGAAGCTGTAGATTCTTACCTGTCTTACTGCTCAGTGATCTTCCATGATAATCAGTGAATTACTTTGGCAGCTGATCATATTTTGTACTCTATACTGGATAATTCAAACTGCAGAAGTCTCACATAAGATGGTCTGCTTATCACCATCAATTTAAAGCAATGAGAATGAACAGGAAACAATAAAATGCAATCAAATTAATTAAGGACATGCAATGTAGTTTTCTATGACTTGCTGAAAAACGTAGGTCATGTTGGTGATAAAAATAACTTGTGAAAATTTAATGTGCTGCAATACTTCCAGCATCTTAAGTAAACTTTACTGAGTTAGAGATTAAGTTTGTCAGCGGTTACCCACCCTATTAAAGCTCTCAAGGTTCTGCTAAACACAAACAACTGCTGAACAACATTTCTTTTGTGTTTTGACTTTGAGAGTCCCCAAAAGTACTGCATGTGACTTAGTGCATGGAGCCTGAGTGCCATTTAAACTGTCCAAACATTGAGCATGCATTTTTAAACACTAAGTAGATGTTAAATAATAAAACCTGTTTTATTTTCCTTCTACAGACCACCTAATGTATAATGAATAGTTTTAAGGGCTGTCCTCTAGTGAGTTTGCTTTATGGGGCTGCATTCTGTATAGAGAGCTTCATGTGAAATGTGTACTGGCTTGAGCTATGTGCAGCTGTGCTGAGCTTCTTGGGATTGCAGAATTTGCTATATATGGGGAAAAGATCTCCTTAAAAATACATAATGCATGCCATTTAAATTGTGTTTAAATATGAACAAAATTATGAACAGACACAGCTGTGTTTGAGTATGCATTCTTTGTCACTATCTCACCCTGTAGGTTTATGTCTGTCTTCATTCCCACAAGAAAAGAGGAGTAGTATACATTTGCAAAAAAATTTATTTTGGTTGCTTATTTAAAACACATTAACAATTCCTCTAGTTTCTGTGAGCAAATTAAGACTTTCTGTCTTTGTCAACCCCAGCAAAAAAACTTGTGACCTAGCCCAAAAAATTTAAAATAAGCAAAAGGAAGCTAGTAGGTCTAGTGATGATGAAAGTATTGCACTGAAATGCACTGCTTGGATAGTTCTTATGTGTTCACATTGGAGCCAGCATATTCGTATAGTTTTTGCAAATTATACTTTGAATCTGCACAGGGATGTTCAAAGTGTATTTCATTAAGACATTAACAGATCATAGCTGCTCTGAGGAGAGAGCCACCCTAATGTAACTGACACCTGCTAAGGGACAGCTAACAAGGAGTGTAGTAGACTAGACTAGTGATGTAATTCTCCCTGAGTAAGTTATGTGTGAATGTTGATGGCTCGGTTCATTTTTCATTTCCCACTTTGGCTGCTCGCTCTCCCACTCTTTTCACAGTGAACTGTTTATTCAACCATTTCCTTATACCAGGGAGTCTTACATGAAAGGATGTGAAGAAAATGTCATGTGAAAGGTTGGATATATGCAGCAGAAAGCTTTAGAGCAGTTAGGAGTTATTGCAGGCACAGCTGAGGCTTAAAAGACAGGACCTCACTGATAGGGCTGAAATTAGCTTTTCTGAGGAGAGTGGGGCAGAATCACATATGAGGAGTTCTCCCAGCTCAGTATGTTCAGCTTGAATTCAAATCTGGTGTGGGTCACAAGTTAAAATGAGTTTGCACCCTTGTTCCCAGGGGACATTTATCTATACACCAATGCCATCTTGCAGTTTGGCACAGTACTAGTCTTAAAAAAGCTTTCTTAGGGGCTGTCTGCCCTGTGTGTCCTTCTGTTTTGAAATCAGTTCTGAGTAAATCAGCCTCATGCATCAGGATGAAAAATTAAAAACAAAAACCCCAGCTAAAACCAAGCAGCCAAACAAAGGAAACTAAAAAACAAGAGAGGAAATAAATAAAAGATGTGTTGCCAAGCAAGAACTATAGGCTTTTTGTACACAGTCATTCAGTGATTTCAATACATAGGAAATGTTTTTTTCTTCTTGTCTTTATTAAGCACGTCAGTCAAGAAGGAACAATTAAATAGAAACTTATCTATTCATTGTATCTTATCTTATTTTTGTGCTTTAAATCTCCTTTAAAATGTCCTGCAAGATTAGGAAGTAACAATCAGATTCCTTCCAAGAGTATGCATTCTTGAGTACACTTTTATTTCAGATATAATCCAAAGACAACTGGTTCATAGATTTCTTTCCATACCTACTACAGGTATAATTTAAAATGTCCCTTTAGTTATCTCTACAGTTTGTAGATTCTGTTCAAATATGATTTAGATTATTACCTTTGCCAACTAGATGATTTCAGGATCCAAACACCATGACAGAAAATAGCAGCAGCTGGTGCTGTATTACACAGAAGGAGCTGCTGTGGCTGGGGTATGTCCCACGTCCAGGGCTCAGGTAATGGACAGTTCCTTACACTTTCTCTGAGTTAGGTATCTGCATCCTGTCAGAATGCAGTTCTTTCCTTCACTGAACCACGTGGGCTTAGATATCAGGGAAGTCTGCCCCTGAGAGATTCAGGCATGCTGACACGTCCACAACAAGCTCATAAAAACTGCATAATTCAGTGTTTCACTCCCAATCTTTCATCATTACTTTGCTACTGGCTCCAGGCTCCCTCTCCGAGGTGCCTGGTTCTCCCTTGGTCGTGAAGCAGCCACCACCTCTTTGCCAGGAAGCAGCAAACATAGCTGGGAGTGGAGATAGGGTGCCAAGGACATCACCTGGGCATTGGTCAGCCAAGGGAGCGATCAGGCAATTACAAGAGCGGTAGGGAACACCTGGGGTGAAGTTCCAAAACAACAAATTTTGATTATCCTCAATCCTCACACAGCTGAAGCATGCACATTTGTCTCCTGGATTGCAAGTGTAGCGGGCTTTTTTCCAGGTTATCCAGTTTTTCTTTATTCCCTATAACTTCCAACTGTTTTTCTTTAGTGTTCCCAAGCTGTTGCCTTCCAAAAATTGTAACAATTTAACAACTCCTGGACCAGGGTCCAGCTCTTCTAGTGTTAATGAGGGTTGTGTGATTGAGGTGTTATATATATGGACACATATGCATATTTATTTATTTATTTATTTATTTATTTTTACATCTCCCTTGAGTAAATAAAACAGGAGAATGAAGGCCAGGGATGTGGGACATGCCAGATTTCAAAAGATCAATTTCAACACAACTTTTTAATTTGCCTTTATTACTGCTGCAGATTCATTGCCTGGGAACACCTTCTTAAACTGCTTTCGTTTCTTTCCTAAATGTTACTTGCTATACAGGTAATCCTTATGTATCAGAGGATATTCTACTATTTTTTTAATTATTACTTTGGCTTAGGGTACAGACTTGTCACAAAAAATATATTTAACTAATAGCTAACTAACCTCTCACAAGCAGGTGACTGAAGTTTCTGAAAATAAGGTGTATGAGATTGGTAAAAGGAAAATATCACAATATGGGGAACTGAGAGCAGGAAAAAAAATAATTATTTCAGTCTTTTTTAAAAGAAAGGAAGCAGCAAGGTGCAATATTTCAAAGGGAAACAAGACTAGTTAATTTTGACAAAATTTAAAATGGAATTATTAAATGATATAGCCTTTCTGATACTTATGTTTCCCTGAAACTGTGTGATGAAAATGTTTGGGGATAAAAAAGAATGATTGCATTTATACATCCTGTCTTTCCCAAGCTACAATTTATTCTTTTCTTTTCAGAATCAATTGCTGAAACTGCTACATCACTGCTGCTATTAACAAAAATTAGTCATCAATTAAGTGGGCAGTGAAGAGGCTTTTGGTTTCCATTCTGTTCATTTATAAAGAAATGAATTCTCAATTCTGCTCTTTACAGTTAAAAATGTAATACCAGCCAAATCTCAAATAGTTTACATACATACTTGTCCCCTAGAAGTTCCCCAAAATGTAGTGTGGGAGCTGCTACAGTCTTAAGAGGAAGCTTGTCCCAAGACTTTCCTGTACATTTCAGAGGCAAAACGAAAAATCCTTAGAAGCATTTTCTTTCTTTCCTCCTCTGCCTTGATATGAACAATACACGTTTGTTTTATTGCAGAGTGAGACTCTTGATAAGAAATAAAATTATAAATCCCATTCTCTGCCTTCCCTCTTGTGCCAGCTGTCATGCCAGCTTAGCACTCCACCTTCCTACTTGAACCTGCCTGGGAAGCAGTGAGAGGTCTGACCTGTTCCCTTCAGCATCCAAATCCTGCCCATGGCAGCAGCAGCAGGAACCCAAGGCAGCAGCAACCCAAGAGAGCCAGACAAAAGCACTGAGTGTGCATCCTCCTCCCCACAGAGCCAGAAGTGACACAACAGAACATCCCTCCTCTCTGCAGGTTAGATGCTATCGTGGTCCTCAGGTGTTCAGAGCATCCAGGAACATAATTCAGTAGCACAATGTTTATCTCTCTTCAGTCTTCAGATCATGACACAAAGTCAATGCGTGGATTGATATCAAGGCTGCTGCTGTTAAAGGTACTTTCCTCATACAGAGATACTGTTCTTATTGACAGATACTGCAGGAAAGTTCCAAGCATCATGACATGAAAACTACTTTTTCTTCACAATAGGAATTAAGATTCTTAATACCATGCCCTGTTATAATTGCTTGTATCTTGAGCTTACACTATTGGTACTTTTCCAAAAATAGTATCAGCTATGTAGGAGAAAAAGAGAAACATAAAGATGCCTTAATGAAACAAGTTTCCTGTACTTATCAAGTTTTAGCTTTCTTGTCTATTTTAAATAGTCACTATTGCATTAGATTAGTCGCAGGCACCACAGGAAGGCACAAAGAACGGTAACATTTCACCATTTAAGGAAGATGTCTGTGGTAGCTAAGTTTTCTTGCATTGATATTAGACTATGATACAGGTTGTATCATCACTGTAACAAGCAAAGAGAAAAATCAAAGCCTTATAACCTTCTGAAAACAGAGGAGAAAGAACTAGATAAAGGTTATTTTTTGAATATATTACCACCAAATATTAGTGTATATTATCTAAATGACAGGAAATGTCAACAAAAATTAATTAAAGCAGATATTTTCTTCCATTCCATTTTCTTCCATGAATCCTGTTGAATTGATATTTTCGTTTCTTCAGTTAGCAAAAAATTTACTATGAACAAAATAATAATTAAAATAATATTACTCAGGAAATGCAGGTCAGCCACTGCTCTTTGACTAAGATCTACCATGTTATTTCTTAAAGTAATAAATTACAGAAAAGAAATATGTGCTTCATACGTTACAGATCGACTCACCTCTCTAATTTGAACAAAAATGTCTCATTTAGAAACAATGGAATTAAGACATACACTATGTAAAGAAGTAAAATTTTATGTGTTCCTCCTGAGGTGGGCTAAGATCACAAGTGCCTTTAACTAGAGAGTTTTAGCCTTACCCTATTTGCATTACACAGTAGGGAGTGTCAGGCAATAATATATGCTGTGAGAACCAACACCCAAATCTTATCTTGATGAACCATAATCTATCAAAACCTTCTGAAAAATTCTTTTTTACCTGTTCAAGTAGAAAGTTATTTTATCTTTACTTAGAGTTAACATTTCTTACGCATGTGACTTGCCCCATTGGGCTGGAACAATCCTTTGAGTGGGCACAGCCCTGTTTGGAAGAGGAGGTTGGAGTGAGTTTAGAGGGGCTCCATCCCCTTTCTGAGAAAACAAGTTTTAGTAGTCATGATCTACATGCATAAATTTAAACTGGTTTTTTTTCTCTGAGAATTATCCCAAAGCACTTCCACAGTGCCAGTAATGGCAGCACTGTCTGCGGCATGCTGCTGAGCAACCACTGCCAAACTGGTGCTCACACAATGGCTGGGCATTAGTTGTCCCTGAAAGTGTTTAGAAAACTGAAAACTCACACAATTATTTGTTACTTCACACAGAAGCTTGAAAAATGAGAAGGAATGCAGTGTTTTGTGTAAGTTTTTGCTATGGCTTGTTTCAGCCTGGTTTTAGGTTTAGGAACACTATTAAGGAAACTGTTTTACCATTACCTCCCACACACCAATCAAAGTATCATCATTACTGAAGATTTGACAGCTAAAAAAACAATTGGATAGTTTCAGTTGATGCAATTGTGTCTCTTCTGGTAACTGATTTTTTTTCCTCAGTATTTTTCCAATTTAAAGGTTTTCTTTATTTGGTAATAGTAATATAAACTGAAAGTTTCATTGAAAGCAATTAAACTGATCTCATAGAAAGGACCATTACTTATCGAAATACATAAGATTATTTTTGTCCTTTTATGGTTTTGTTCACTGGTTTCTAATAGATATAACTTGAAGCAAATCCCAGTTTTCAAAATATCTCCAGAGTGCCATGATTCAAAAAATAGTTTAACATCTATTTCAGCAAAACACAAAGTTCTGGCTGCAGGTAATAGTTACGTGCTCTCTGAAATCCAGAGGGTAATATCTCTGCAGTTTTATCTATCTTTCAGCCCACATTTTTAACTTACAGACCTAGGCATGAGGGGGTAACAAACTTCCACAGAAATGGGAACTGTCAAGCTTTGATCAAGCTGTGATGATTTATGGCCAGCACAACGTTTGGAACAACTGGAATTTTTACACTCGTTCCATCAGTCTTACAGCCATACTCTTTGGGCATTAGCAACTCTGCAACAAATAGTGGTAAAATTAATCCAAACAAACAGAAAATTGCCTGGTAGACACTGTGGATGAGAGACATCAATCCTTAAATTTAAGCAGTTAAATATTTTTGTTGTTAAAGGTTCAGATATTTACACTATGCTCCTTCTGCAGTGGTCTAAAAGAGCTAGCATATGGTTCTCTTGTTCTGTGTTAGATATCAGCGTTAGGATGACACAACTCTTGCCCTGCCCTCCTCTAACTACATCTACAAGCTGTCGTTTGAAGGTAATTGTGTGTGATTAGCTCAAGTGTAGATTTGATACTAAATCAGATTAATCCTATCCTATACCATCTTTCTTTAAAAAATCAATAGCCCATTAAAAGGAGTGCATTTTTTGTTCTGTTGTTTTAGTTTATCAGTAAGTAGGCTTTGAAAACACTGAGCATTTGTGTACAATTCATAAGTATTTAGAAAAAAAATGCAAAAAAAAAGATTTTTTTTTTTGTATGCAATAATATTTCCCTAAAGTAGGTGAGGGTTTCTTGGGCATTTTGAAATGCTTGTACCACACTGATATGTGCTACAGAATATTGAATAAAGTAAACAACTATACTAAAAGTTAATTATTTGAAATGGAAAGCATAGAATCTGACGTCTTGCTTGAATATTACACCAAAAGGCTTGTAAATCCAGTCTAGCAAATCTTCAGTGATAAGTATAAAAAGTAAAAAGAAGAGTAAAAGGTTTGAACCTGGAGTAGTTCGTCAGTATGGTGTAAGTATCATGCTGTTTGATGCACTGGGACAGCTTTTTCTTCGGTGTATGAATGGAAATGAAGTTATAAACATTGATGGATGCATCTCTAAAGCTGAGTTAAGCCCTTGATGTTGCCTCCACCTACCAGTGTGTGGCTCACTATCTATCTCAAAAGCCATGGAGCTGTGGCAACCTGTGGGTGCACAATGTCAGAGCAGAAAGGACTGTGTCATTTGTCCTCTGAGGACTGATGTGATGCTCTGAAGAAAGACAGCTTGCTACTCACTACATCATCCAACATAAAGGCAAATTAAAGGCCCAAGAAGACATCAGAATAAAAAAAATACCTGTTGCAACTTCTCTTAATATGATCAGTAGTAAATGACCAATTCCTGAAAATAATACTTAAAAATTAATACCTGGTATGTCATTGTCTAAAAGACTCTTACTCAAATTCTAGAGTGCTAATTGGCAATGGTGAGGTTTGTGTTTGCCTGGTATAATTGTCTTTTGGTTTTGTAATTTTCTTCTGCAGCAATTTGCAGCTGACTATTCTTTTTCAGTCTTACTTTCATGTTTTCTTACTTCCAAGTAACTTCTCTGCATTTTGCTGTAGATAAGTTAGTAATTTTTTTTCTTACATTAATTGGTAGCATAATCTCTAATCTCTCTGATTCTTTTTACTCATGGAGGCTTCTTTTGCAGAAAATATTAATAATCCTTTTGAAGCCTCTGAACTTCTATGTTCTATAAAGTCTAGTCAATTTTTTTATTTCACACCATCATGCTTAATCTTTTTACTGCTAAAAATTGTTCCACTTTGGTAATGGGCATGTCAGTCTTCATCACACCAATACATATTAGCTCTCATCTCCTGTGCTCATGACTGACTTATCATAGTTTCTTCTTTTTATCTTATAAGCAATCTGCCTTTTCCACTTTTTATCATATATAAAGCCATTTGGCTATTTTTATCTTGAATTAAATCAGTGGATAAGATAGCTGGCAGATAATGATAGCTCAGTTTTTTATTTTGATAATGTTGCATTTTAAAGCGCAGAAGAATGAAAAATAATGGTTGTTGTTCTCCATAGAATGTACCCATGTGAAAAAGAGAAAGTGAGCTGAAACCTAGATAGAGAAGTGTTTGGTACTTGGAAATGGATCCAGAAATATAAAACGATTTTGTAATAAGATAAATTATAAATTTTCCTGTTGTTTTTCCAATATTCCTAAAAAAAAAAAAAAAAAAAAANGTTTTTCCAAAATTCCTAAAAAAAAAAAAAAAAAAAAAGGTAAAAAAATCTGATGGACCATACAAGACAAAAGCTGTAATTTTCGATATCTAAAGTACCGAAAAGTCACTTTGAGCTGCAACTACAAAAGGGAATGGAGTCCAATAGGTTCTGGGTCATGTTTGGATCATTTGTTGTGGGTGTTGTGAGTGCTCAAGGGGTAAATATGGCACTTGATAGCAGTATTTAAATAGGTCAATCCCTTACCTTTTCTTGCGTCATTCTTGCCTAACAACTTCAGAGTCTATTTTCCCCACAATTTGGCTATGATGGAAGTCCAACAGGTACCACCTTTTGTATAATGTCAGTGAAAATTGTCATCCACGTAGAGGAGAGACCCGTTGCCAAGGAGAAGCAAACCTTGAGGGGCAGTTTTGGTCAGCACAGAGGCGTGGGATTGCCTGACAGCAGGCAGGTGCTCATTGGCTCGACTCCATGGATGGTGGGGACGTGGATAGCACCTGGAGGGCACTTACAAGGTTCCACATCTAATCCTTCCACTGAAGTCAGTGGGAGATCAGCGCAGCTCAGGAAATCCTTCTGAATTCAAGGACTGTGTTTTATCTGAAGATGAATAAGGCTGCTCTTAAAGAACTCTTCCCTGAGCTACGTGGCTAGAATTGATTTCCCACATTTAAATTTCTTTCTTTCACTTCAAACATTGTATGAAAGGGTAACTGCAGCAGACAAAACATGTCCAAATATGAACATAAATTGCAGTCTGATCACACTATGTGCATCCGCATTTTCCTTTTCATACATTTTCTTTGTAGGTATGTACTTCTTATTTGCTTTTATTTCAATCTCTTGAAATGATTTTTCTCTAGTATGGTTTCTCTAGTGCAAGCATGAGCTTTTTATTTCTCTCTCTAATGGAATGCCTAAATCTGCTTGTTGTAATTTACTCAACACTCCAAGGCACCAAAGCATTATTTGGTCAGCTTTGCTTTGTGGTTTTTTCTGCACTCTGCTCTGGGGCTGGTATCAGTTTCTATTAAGAGTCTCATTGTGAAATACTTTACCACCTAGGGCTCCTAAATTTCAGGTAGCACACAGAATACTTTTTTATCCCTTGTTGACAGTTTCAGTGTTTTCAGATTTACACTCATTTACACTCACAGTGTCATACTGATGGTAATATATTGCATCATGAAAAACTTGCAATTACTTGCAATTACTCTTTACATGACAAATGTTTCTTATGCAACAATTTGTGATCACTTCTTGTTACTGTGCCTTTATTATGCATTCCACAGCTTGTAGTTTTGAAGGATTCTAGCATTATTCTGAAAAAAATTTTAATGGATAAATTTCCATCTTTGATCCCATTGGTCAATATACCATAAATATTTATCTGAACAGCTTGTTGTTTGTACAGAACACTGGAAAATTCAGCAGTGAGCCCACACGTTTTGTCTTCCGCTTTAACTTGTCCATGTATTGTGTTTCATTGGCTCCTAGCAAAGCAGAAGCTTGGTTTGGGAGGTTTGCAAGATTTTAAGGAATTAAAATTTTTGAATATAGGCTTTTTAAATTCTGTAACAGAATCCATAAACATTTTCATTGAATTTAAGGGTAGTTGGGCAATATTTCAATTGCACCCATTTAATAATTTCTTAAGTAGTTTCACTCTAACAGTAAATATACACTATGTCTAAGAAAATATGGGAATCAATGCACAAACAAAATATACCTTTCTGTATGATAGTTCCCTACTGATACTGGAAATGCAAAGGGGCAATATAGAGGGACTGATCAGCCAGCTAAGGCTTCTTGCATTCTTTCCTGGAAATCAAAGGGTTATGGACAATGAGTGAGTGGATTAATTTGACCTGCACTTCTCGGATTATTTGTCAATTTACTGCAGACTTTTTTCCTTTACAAAAAATCAAGTACTGGTAGATATTTGGGTTACATTCCTAGAAAAATTCATATACAGAAGAATGCAGCAAAAAGACATGCAGGTTTATCATTTTAGCTGCTGGCATAGATGTTTTCATGTTTCTTTGCTGAAGTTATTAGATGGAAAGCTTTTTCCTAGCTAGATAATGAGGTAATAAATTATTTGTTTGTACTTTTTCTGGAGAATAATGGTAGCATTCTGCCACTAATTCTGTTTGCATATTGCTCTGCCCTGTCTGCCATTTGGAACAAGGTCTTTGCATTATCACAGTCTCTGGATATTATCTTCAGCAATAGAAAGAAAGTTCAAAGGAGTCTAAAGGCATTTCATGGGTTTCTATGCCAGTGTTTATACTTTGAAATGAAAATTGTTTTGTTTTAATAAAAGCCCTTATGTTTTCTTGCTAAAAACCCATTTTTTGCTTAAAAGGAAGTTTATCATGCAGAGAAAATTAATAAATGTCTGTTGTCTAACAACTGGCCTGCAGCCAGTGAGGCCTTAGGGAAATACTTGGGTGCAGAATGTCAATTGGGTGGCTTTATTCCTGTCATTACACAATTTTTTGCCAAAATGAAATATTTTCCACCAATTTTTATGCCTCCAGTATCTTCATTTATTGTGAACTGGACTCTCACATAACTACAGGGTCTTGCCGGTAACTGCTTACATAAATTTTTGCACAGTCCTCATATATTTTTTGTCTCTGATGACAAAAAAAAAATCTTATTTTTTAAGAAAGAAAAGGAGGGTAGCCTCTAAGTACCTTAGCTAAAGAGGATGTTTCTTTTGCTGTGCAGGTGTGTCTCCTGATGTGCTGGATGGAGTTTCTCATAATAATTGATACCCTTGCTTTTGACTTAAAAACATCCTAGCCATATGAAAAGCACATTGGAATGCAGTTTCTGACTTTGAAGCCACTTATTGCAGCAAGGTCTGAATTCAGTGCTGGCACTGCTCGAAACAGTAGGCTGCGTTAGGTGAGAAGCTGATTGTCTCACCCTATAAGAGGATCTACTGCTCATCTATGCTCTCCTTTCCCTTAGATTTTGGTAGTGATGGGGTAATTTTCTTGTATGAAGTTGTCAGCCCAGCTAACTTCACTTGGCATTTCACAAGTCAATCTTTAGCATATTATTTCTTTGTCTTCATTCAGTGTACTTTAATAGAAGCATTTTTTTCACCCTCTGTCATTATAGGAGAGCTTTCTTGCTTTAGAAATGAAGAAGTAGAGTAAGGACTGTCCTCCTGGCACTGCCATGAGGTACCTACTTTGCAAATAGCTGAATTCCTCTCATGGGCTTTACATCAAATTAGTGGAAACATTTTTTAGTACATCCTTGCTAGAATACTGTCGCTCATATCATTGTCCACCTACTAATTAAAAGGATGTGTGATAATGACGAGACAAATCTCAAAGGTAATTCTCAAATTGGGATAGGTCAACACCCCAAAATGTGTTCGTTTTAATTAAAGCCAAAATCTTTATGAATATTTAATAAGACATTTCGCAGAGACCTTGTTAGCAGTCTATCTTTTCTTAAAGGGAGGAGAGGAGCAGTCTGCCTTAAAAGATCAGAATAGATGCTGCTCTTGAATTTTCTTGAATTCTTCTAGGACATTTTAAAAATACCATCTATAACACAGAAGTGGTAAAGGTCAGGAAAGTGAAAAATGAAGGTGGAAATGAAAAAAAAATTCCTGGTTTTGTCATAAAAAATTTAGCTTACGTTCATTAGTGCAAGAATTGAAAGAGTCTCTTTTTTTTAATATATTTTTCCCAAATCAGCTAAATCATCCTCAGACACATGGATTTTATTTTCCTCACTCTTACTTAGTGGATTTTCCATTTATACTTTTAAGCTATGCTCTAGTGGTTTTTTTTTTTTTTTGATCCTTTTCAACTGATTCAATTTTGTCACCTTTAATAAAGGAACAGAAGTTTATTATTTTTGTTTTTAAATTAAATTCACAGTAATTCATGCTTGATTCTCTAACTCTCTAAGTGTTGCCAGAGCTATGACAAAATTTGGAAGTTAATAGGGGTAAAAATCTTTTTTATTTTATATTTTTTTTATGTTTTACATGCCAAGAGGCCATAATTCAAGAGTCAGTTCCTGGGCCATTGATATCCTCTTAAGTTTAAAAAGGGTATAAGATAATGGTTTCTGAAACCACTGTGCTTTTGAAAATAGATTTTAGAAAATAAATGACAAAAACCTCTTTAAGGACAAAACTCTTTCTATAATAAGGTATAAGCTTGTGATTAATGTTTCATTGCTTATATGGAAAATTATCTTTATGAAATAACATTGTAGCATCATAATAATCCTAAATGTTGAGTCAGGAAGTGTCTTGAGAAAGAGGAGTTTCATATGGCGTTGAGCATTGCACCAGCTAGAATGTTACTTCTGAGAACTGACTTTTTCTACCATGACTTTTACATATTCCACTCCTTCAAGTATGAAGTGTGGAACTGCAAAAAGGCTTGCTTTTCTAGTTGGGAACAGATGAGGAACTGATTAGGAAAACTCATATTTTCTCCTTGGTAGAGCTACATTACTATAGGAACACAAAAATAGCCCTTTGCCTCATGGCAGATGGTGCCATTGATTCCCAGTTGTGTGCTGTCATTTTGCATGGACTTGTCTTGATCATTAATGAGAACCAAAAGGAAAAAGAATGTATCCAACAACAACAAAAAAAAATGGCCAATGGGTGGTGTGCAGGTACTGAATCTCTGTTCCCTTTAAAATGAAAATTAGGGACATGGCATGGTGTGGGCTTGGCTGCTGCAGCTTGACCTACATTGGTTCCTTCTGAACAGCAATGGTTCACTCCTGGCATGGGTTGCACACTTCTCTGAAGTGAGTGTTCATGAAAACGTTCAGAAATCTAGAAGGGGATAGATTAGCTGGTATGGGACTCATTTAATATTAAGGATGCAAGAGAGAAGATAGTCAAAGAAACTGGTAAAAAATGTGTAAGTCAGGCCATTGCAGAAATATCTGTGCATTTCATTTTAATCTCTCTCCTTTTCTTTATACTGTATTTTCCTTGATCCTACCTAAATTTGGCTGAATGGAACTTGATCAAAAATTGCTTCCAAGCTTCCTCTTTATCATTAGGAAATGTAGCAGATACCAAAGAAGACGGAGACCTGAACAAATACTAAGTGGCTTTCCCTTCCTATGCTCATCCAGTTTCCATAAGCTTCAGGTCTTTTACAGTTATCCTGCTTTCCAGAGTGTTTCCACCAGCTTTATAAAATGTCCATGAAACAACATACGAAAAGCAGATGATGACCAGCAGTGTTTGACTCTCGGGATTTCACTTTTAAAACTCTTGAAGACAGTGCCTACTACTGTCCTTTTCAACAGTCCCGAGTGTCTTTGAGGCTCCTTAGTTACAGCTTTCCCCAGCAACTGAGCTGGGACAAGCTTCAGGCCCCATACTGGGCTGAAGAAACCCAGAAGGTGGATAAAGTAAAGACAGTTCTGGAATAAGCAGGAGAAAGAAAAGCTTGCTGGAAAAAGAAGCTGCAGGAAGGTCACAGAGAAGATGGGATAAAATTCCCATGTCCTCTGTTATGTTTCGTATCCTATACAACCATTTTTTTTAAAAGAAAGTAGGTCAGATTAGAGATCTAACTGAAGTTTGAGAAAGAATGCAGACTTATGAATACTGAAGATGATAAAAAAATTCTATTCTCTCTTGGGTCAAATACTACATTTATTATAATTAGAGGAGCAGAAGTTTAATACCACATTAATAGTTATTAATCATTCTGTGTTAGCATATGAAAACTGATAATCCATCTCTCATGTATCCCCTTCTAGTCAGATTCATACTGAATTCTCTTCTCTACTTCTTTACTCTTTTAAATAATCTTAGTTCACAAAAATGAATGAGAATACTGACATTCTTGTCTTCTCAGTTGATTTTTTTTGAGGGGGGGAGGAATTTCCCTAGCACAGAAAGCTTTCTGCTGTCAAACATCACATTAGATAGCTTACTCTTGATTTCAAACTTCCTTAACTCACATTAAATTGACTTTTAAGAAAGGTCTCAATCTAAAATTATTTTCCCAAATATAGACTAGTTTTCTGATTGTTCTCCCGTTTGTCAATGTCTATGCTAAAGCATCAGCAGAAACAGATGGGATCACAAGGGAAAAGTTCAGTAATGCTTCAGATAATAAACTAAACCTCCTCCTCCTTCTATTGTTTCAATAATAATAGTCTATAAAATCAGAACTTCAATCTTTTTAACTGAAATGGTTCGTACAACGAGACTGCAAAATATATGTAGTCAATTAGAGTACTAGAACTAATTTTTTGGATAATGGACAGCTGTCAGTGAGGCAGTGCCTTGGAACCCCTTTTTTCGCTGGATTTTTGAGAAATCCCAAAATATTTTAAACGGGAATGTCCAGTAGAAGTGTAACTTACATTACCTCTACAAAGGCAATACAACTCTCGTGTAGCCAGATTAGCATTTTTCATTAATACATCCACAAGCCAACTGTCCTGAGCACCACATTTTGACATCTGCAGTAGCTGATCCTTCAAATGGAGGGATTGAGAAAACAACTTGGTTTTTGTATTTCTTTTTAGGAGTTACTTTATTCCACAATGTAAAAGGAAAATTGTTTCCTTCTGACTCCTCTCCATAGTCATATTTAATGCTAGTTTTCACTGTCCTTTGCTGTATAACTTGTTGCATGTATTGTCTGTGGTGGGAAGTCTGCAGATAACACCATAGAAGGTGACGTGCCTGGCCACACTTTGAGCAGAGCGATGTCTCTGGGATGTGGGTGTTGTGGAGAGGTTACAGCATACACAGAGAACTTTATGAAGTCCAAAGACACTAACTTATCCAAATGAAAAGTATACATAGTAATTTGATGACTATGGCACCTTTTTCACCTCTATGACATTGCAGATTATGAATAAAACTGCTGCACCTACACTGACACATGATGTGCTTCAGGGCTGTAAACATTGGCTGTTGAGTAAGGGAGCATGAAGTGAATAACACCATATCTAATTAACACAGGAAGGGGCATTCAGTTAGTCAGAATGCAATTTGAAGCTGTTTTAATTTTGTTTCAGTTAAGTTAAAAAATGCGCTGTCTGTAGAAGCAAGATCACAGCAGATAAAATAGTGGTGATGGATTGCTTACATTACTGAAAATATTTCTATGGTTATCTTTAAACAGATTTTATCAGAAAAAGTCATATTTAATTCTCAGTTTAATAATATTTGCCTGTACAGTCTGATCCTGATGATTTTAAAACCTAATAAGGTAAACATTCTTCCTTGAGGTCTAGAAATGTTCTTGTTTTTAAATTCTAAATTAGCTTTCCCCACCCCACTCCATCTCAGGAATCTTTTTCATAAGCAGAGCCCTAATTTTCTTGGAGAACACTGATTTTAAGGCTCTTTCAGTTATTTGTCTTCTTGGTTTTTGTTTCCTTCATAGGCTTTTGTAAGTCTGTCAGCTGAGGCTAAGGCATTTACTAAGAAGTAATAATGACTTTGAGATAAATGATTGGTTATTAACCATTTGATTCTTTTTTTATTCATTGTGTCCTAGAATAATATTAAATGGCAAAAATATATTGTTCATTAAAATTCACTAATATTGCTTACCACAAGGGCAAGAATGTGTTAAGCTGATCATGCTGGCTACAATATCTTGACTAAATAGTGATTGATATATTACTTTATAGTTTTATCCAAGTATTTGATATCTGAGAGGCTTTAATCACAAACAGATCATACAGCATTCTCCTTGTCTCTGTTATAAATGTCTTTGTCATACTTTTCATACGAGTTTCCTGGCATAAAAATAGCGTTAAAAATAAAACTCTCCCTCGGTGGACATTCTAACAATTTTTAATCAATGTTTCAGTGCTCATTCTGGGGATCAAGGAAGTTCTAATACCACAGAAGACTGTGCATGTCACAAAACAGCTCCTGAATCTCACTATTTTTTTGAGACTCAGCGTATATAGCGAGGTGGTAGTCTGGAGTATTCATAGTGACCTCTGATACTTAGTGAACAGCTACAGTATTTAGGACTGGCTGCTATTTTTGGACTTAACTGTGATGATTGTAACTGAAGAGCAGGGGTGTCCGAAACACAACTGTAAAACGACAGCTTTCTATTCAGAGGCAGATGACCACAGCTACAGTGGGAACACAAGGCAATAAAGACTTACAAGGAATCCTAAGTTTGAAGTTGTCCCTTGAGTGATAGCGGAGAAAAAAAAAAAGAAAATGTTTTTCTTTCTGCCTGTCAGTCTCGATCCTTCTTCTTCTATCAAAAGTTAAGCAGCAGTGCGTGGGGTGAGGATGGTCTGGGATATGCTGTCCCTCAAAGTTAATATAACAAGGTATTTGGATGGCTTTCATGTGCATTTCTGTTGACTTAGTACTTTCCTTAAGAAAGATCCTGAAAATGAAAATCTAAATAGTCAAGCTTTGGTTCAGTTTGCAGTGATTATTCACCAATTCTTTTTACCTCTAAAGCATTTAACCAATTGTCTGCTACAAGCAGTAGTGGTGAATTCTGGTTGTGTATTCCACCATGGGTAAGGGAGAGGTGATCTGTGAGTGCAGTCCCTGTGCCTCACATGTGATCCGAGTCCAACAGCATTGTTCAGGAAAATGGATGTCCAGATATTACATCAGACTTCCTATAAATTCCTCAATTTTGTATTATTCTGAAAATAAATCTATGTTGTGAGAAGTTAACTAGTGGCATTAATAGCGTGATGGCTTCTTCAGCATTTTTTGCCAGTGCACGGATCTTTAATAACAGATTTCTCCCTTTGAAACATAGATGTTTTCTTTGAAAAAGCTCCTAGCTGTGCTCAGAAGCAAAGGCAGAAAGCTTGCAAGCATTCAGGCTGCCTATAAACTCACTTTTCCTCTTGCTCAAGATTGAGCAGGGACCACATAACCCACCGTGATCCCGTCCAACCTGATCAATTCTGTGATTCCATGTAATCTGCAAAATTACAGTTCCTTTCCATGGAAAGAAGTGTTTGGAGGGGGGGCCAGTGTTTGTTAATTTTACCCTGATACAGAGTCAGTAGATGACTGGAGCACTCTGCGGAGAACCTAAAATATGCTCCAGTCTGATGAAGCAGAGGAGGCTCCAATAATATACAAGTGTCCTAATGTGTTCCCATGATAGATACAGTGGAGTATAAAATAAATTATTTTTGTTGTTTACTACTTGTGATATCTCCTAAAGCTCTTTGTGGAGATGCAACAAAAGTTCTTGAAGGAAAATTATGTCCTATTTCTTAGAGGACTAAGAGATTATAGGAACCTGGACCTACAAAGAAAATTATCCCTTTGAGCCCTTAAGAGTACAACCTCCATATATGAAACAGTTTCAGGATAGTATTTTTCTATTGTTGATTTTTTCCAGGACTTTTCAGAAGTGTCAGTGTCTGCTCACATGGTTGTCAGGAAAAGAATAATGGTGCCATGTTCCCAATATTCAACTGCACTGCTGTTAGGGTTTTTGGGTTCTTTGACTTTGTTTACTTGACTTGAATCAGTGTTATAATTTGATATTGATATGATCCAACTAATTTCAAGGGCTTCTAGCTGCTTGACAGTGCTGGTTTTGCAAATAAACCAGAGAATAGTTTGGTGATTGATTTTATTTATGTGTGGATCAGGGGTTAGATAAATACGTGTCTCTCTGGAGAATTAAGGTGGCAATACATCTTCTTTTCTTGGAGCACAGATTTTGTTTTGGAAGGCTACAATATTTTGTGTATGTATTAGAATATTTGATGAATGCTTACAGTTCCATAACACACAAGAAGTCAAATTAACTCATCCTGTTATCCTATTTTGCTGTATTTTCTATGGAATCTGTGAAGAATTTATATCAGAAAACAATGTGCTGAGTTTTCATACTCCAGGAATTCTATTTTATTGTTAATTTGATTTTTTTGCTTCTTTCTTCTGGGATTTGGGTGGGTTTTGGTATTTTTGTTGTTTTTGTTTGTTTGTTTGTTTGTTTGGGGTTTTTTTGCTTGTTTTTTGGGTTTTTTTTGTTTTTGTTATTGGTGGTGGTGGCAGTTTGGGGATTGTTTTTTTTTTTTCAGCAGGGAGAAGTTTTACTGCAAATTGGGGATTTCAAACTGCAATCGCTTTCTACTATAACACATATATGTACAGATATTCCTACTCTACTTCTGGGGAAAGGTCTATTTTTTATACTTTTAACCTTGACAGAATTGTACAACAGTCTTAATGAAATTTATACAGTCATAATTTTGTAATTGTATTTTTGTCTGCAGGGAGCATAATGATCTGCCACGAGGTGGAGTATTAACTCTGGATTTTACATACTCTTATATACCCTTCAGTAACTGGAGACACGGCTCATGTATTTGAAATGTGAAAGTGGCAAGGCCCAATTTAAACTATTTCTATGCTTAACTAATTAGTGCTTGACTAGTGCTTAACTAGTTAGGCAACATGGAAGACTAGGGAATGAAGTTAACCAGAGGTGATATTATATTGGAATCATTTACTTATTTGTTCTATTCATTTTATGATAAGTTTTAAGCAAAAATGGGTAGCTGAAAATATCTTTATTCATTCCTAATAGACTACAATGCAGAGCAGAACATTTAGGAACAGTAATTATAGAGCTGAGGCTCTAGCACAGTTCATGTTTTTAGCTGTGTTGACTTCACAGGCTCCATAGGAAAGTCAGCAGGAAAGGTAGCTCCTCAAACTGGTTGTTCTCAGCAAAAGCCTACTTAACTCCCCAGTCTCCTAGATCTGCATGTTATACTATTGCTGCAGAGGATGCCATGGCTTTTGGTCTGTTTCTCATTTGCAAAATGAGTGTGTTGGCTTTGCAAATCATCTTCCTAGTCTGACACCTCCCAGCTCCCTCACTGGGGCTCATGTTGAGCTGCATCCTACAGTGCTGCCCTGGCTGCCCATCTCTGCCAGCAACAGAGAAAAACTCTAGTGTTCAGGGTGCACTAAGGCAGACTTCAGCTGTCACAAGATCTATTTCAACTAGGAATTGAAGCAGATGTGGAGAAACAACCATGGGAACATACAGAGATGTCTGGGGCTCCACAGGTAGTAGCTGAAGCTCCCTACATTTGTAGATCCTTGGCTCTTTGAAGATCCTTTCTCTTTGCCGCTCACAGCCTCTGATGTCAAAAGAGTGGATTGGAAGCCACACAAGAGAAACTAACAAAAATTTACAACTTTCCCTTCAGACAGTAATTTCTATATGAGAAGGAAGGGCACAGGCCACAGACTGTGCCTGGTATGATTGATATTCAATGACAGACCTTTAGTTGACAACTCGGTCTGTATCAATGTGTGCCTGACTGAGTCTTTAAAAATGGACTATAAAGTCTATAATGCCAAAAATTCATCACTTCCCTTTCTCACCATCTCACCAGCAGTGATGTGCTATAGTTTTGAGAGCAATGTTTGGATGCTCTGCCTTTTACTGTGCATTGGTCTTGACGGGAAAGGGCTCTTACAGAGACCTGCTGCTTGTCCCCCTTGCCCTCCACCACCACTGACTGATATTCGCAAGGCTTCTTCTGCCACAAACAGTAGTAACTCTTCCTGGGTGAAGTTCATCTCTGTAGGATTGATCTGATGAGATTTGCGTAATCCTTCTCTAAGTGCAAATGTTACATTTTAATTTTCTAAGAGAGCATTGACTGAAGTGGAGGTAAAGGGAATAAGAGAGAAAAAAAAATCCCATGTATGGTGTTCTACTAGCCCTGTTTGAATCAGCTTCAGTATGCAAATAGAGTTTTCATTCACTTGTGTTATTTTAGATGAACTTACAACTTTTTTTTCCATAACATGTACAGGGGGTTTTTGGTTGTTTTTTTAGTGAATGTTTACCTTTGCTGCCACTGTTTTTCTGTATTGCTAGCAAACAACTGTATTCAAGACTGCAGTAGTTCGGTCTCTTTGATGATTGATATATTACAGAATCTTTCATGATTTTTATGTGGAAAACATAGAAATTCCTTACATTTATCATCCAGCTTTGTTTGAGGTGTTCTCCTTAGTAATTCATCAACACACCTGAGATGTCTCACAGGTATATGAGGTATACCTGCCATTTCATAAAACACAAGTGTGATTTCTATGTAGCCCATCCATAAAAAATAAACAGTTCAACAGTATAATGTAAAGATGGAAGCAGCTGATGTGTTTATTTAGTTTTTCTTATTTATACTAGTACCACAGATGTAAATCTTGTAAAGTATCAGAAGAGTTGTTAGATGAATACTATATTACTCAGTGCTTTCCACTCCATGTAATTTCAATTTTAAAAGTGCTGAGTGAGATGTAATGCAGTAATTAAAAACATATCAATTGTAATGATGGAGAAACTGATAAAACTAGCACAATAGCATTACCATCATAAAACTTGTCTGTTCCTTTCATACTTTTTTGTTTCTGTGACATCACATCTTCATGTTTCCTACGTTTGAGTGTTTTCTGGAATCTAAAGAGGAGCAAATCAGATAATTCCACTTCTGAAGCATAGACATCATGGTTTTTTTCCTCTTTGGATAAAACCTTGCTGCAGAAATTATCAGTTTCCCTTGGCTGGGGTTGTGCTCCACATAATTTTTATGTCTATTTTTCATATTAGTAGTCACAGGTTGAGACCTGAGTCCCTTTTTTAACTATTGTATAGAAAAAAATCATGGAAGCTGATAGGGAAAATGGTTTCAACTTTGTGCTAGAATATAAAATGGCGTAATGATTTGATGCTTTAAGTTACACAGTAACTTTTTCAAGGAACTGGACACAATTTGGATGGCTTTCAAAGCTTTAGGGCACCCAGGATGCACGTTAGTTTCAATTAAAACTTTAGATACTCATCACTTTGTAATAATTGTTTGATGATTGTGCTTTTGAAACCTCTATCAGGCTGTCATAATCTCACCCTCTAGTTTTGTCTTCTTTTGTTGTCCATGGGGAAAGGTTTCCTGCAAATGGCCTGTGCAACTTACAGAGCAGTAGGAAGCAAAATTTCACTTCTGTTATTTTGTTGTTGTTGTTGTTTGGGTTGTTTGTTTGTCTGTTTGTGTGGGTTTTTTTGGTTTGGTTTGGTTTGGGGGGATTTTGTGTTTTGGGTTTTTGGGGTTTGTTTGTTTGTTTGTTTGTTAATTTGTTTTTTGGTTTGGTTTGGGTTTTTTGTTTTGTTTTTTTTTTTTTTTTTTGTGTTTTGTTTTGGTTTTTTGTTTGTTTTTTTTTTTTTTTTTTGCTTGTTTTTGTTTTGTTTTTCCCTGTAAATTGCTAATTTATTTTGAGGTATAGCACCAGTAGGAAAAATGAACATGCAATTGAGCAATCTATCTGGTGCAGAAAAGCATCTGCATCTTTTAGTTCCACAAGTGGCAGATATGATTTCTTTCTGCTGCGCGTGTAATTGCACTTGAGGAATGATAATATTGATAAAAAAGTTCATTAAAGCATTTATTTTTAAATTTTTTGTCGACAATATATAAGCTGTTTATATAGAATGGTCCCAAATTATAAATGAGACAGTGTATTATGTTTTGTCAAGAGTGAGATGAGTGAGGAATGTATTTTCTTCCTTCATAAAGCTTGCACGTCAGCTAATTGAACTAAAAGGTATAGTTTTAGGTGAGAGCTGAATGTGGAATTTCTGTTTCCTGCTAAGATATTGAAGAATATGGTATAAGTCTTGAGAACTAGAAACTCTTATTACATTCAGTGTATTTATA
This sequence comes from Donacobius atricapilla, assembly GCA_013397315.1. Classification (NCBI taxonomy): domain Eukaryota; kingdom Metazoa; phylum Chordata; class Aves; order Passeriformes; family Mimidae; genus Donacobius; species Donacobius atricapilla. The sequence continues at coordinate 402,359 of WBMY01011924.1, read as the reverse complement.
AAAACTAAATTAATTTCAGTGGATAGAGTAATAGTACGTAAAAACTAGAAACTGCCCCCCCCCTTCTTTTTTAAAGATCCAATATTAAGCCACAATGATAATATGATATTTTAACTAACATATTATTTTTATTATCTATTTAATGGGCTTCCTTTAAGGTTGTAAATGTACACTTGCTAATGTGCAGTACAGATTGGTGAACTCCAAAAGCTTTAAGCTTTTAATGAAGACCCACAGAGTTTGATTCCTTCCTGAAGCTTCTGCAGAATCCCTGCCTGTGTCAACTAGCAAAATCAAATTTAATGAAGAGAAGCTTGATGTATGACTTGGAAGATGAACAAAAATATCCTCATCTAGAACTAATTAGAATTATGGCTCCTGCAATACTTGCTCTACCCACAGTCCTCAGGGCAAAAAATGATCATAAAATTCGTATATAGAGAGGTAGTGTGCATGTGCACATCGTGTGCCAGCAATCTTCTATAACTTCTGTTGAAAAATCCATCTACTATAAAAATCCATCTATTAACTGCCAGGCTATAAAACAAAGCAATCAATGATTGAAAGGAGCATGTTGTAGCAATATGCACAGTTCTTCCTGTGTAAATACAGCTCCAAAAACTGGGTAAAAGATTCAGGTACAGTAGATTTGTTTGTTGAAATTTTTGGAACACCATTTAGCACCAGATGTGTTTTGAACCCAGCAAGTTGAGACACTATCACCATTTCTGCAGTGAAAGGAATTTTCAGCAAAGAATTAGAAACAATGCACTAAGTCAAGTGGAAATTTTTATTATAACTCTTGCATGCTTCCAAATTCTGGTATCTCCTTATTCAAAGGATTACTATTCCCAAATCTCTTTTTTGTGTCAGAGTGATAGAGGGTTGTTTGATTGATTGCTTACAGGCTAATCTTGGGAGCTGTAAATAACATCTTTTTAAAAAGAGAACAAATCTATCATGGTGCCTATGAAAAGCACTTTAGGAAAAAGCTCATTCTCACATCTGCATCTCTTTCAGTTTTATATTTTTGATATTTTTTCTTCATTTACATATCTCAAGCAAAGTTTTTATTTAGATAAGCATCATATATGTGTCCAAAATAGATCAAGAGTATTTTCCTTTTTATTCAGTCTGTTCTTCTATGCATATGGAAAAAAAATTCTATACTCCACTATCAATGTAGTTCTGCTGAGGAATTTGCTGGAAGTTCAGTAGCTTTGATTTTTTTTCTCTCTGTAAAGCAAATCCCTCTTTCATGTACTCTGTCTCTGACAGTCTTGACCATTGTTGTAAACTTCAGAATTTTGCAGCCTTGACAGACATGTACCAAACTTTGGTGAAAAACTGGTTTCCAGTGTCTGTGTGGGTTTTACTCTGATATGCTGATGAGTATTTAGTGCTATTTGCTATAAGCACTTTTAAAATGTGGCTGGTAAAAAAATCACTCACCATACAAAATAAGACAAGAGTTTCTTCAAACAAACATCCTGAAAATAAATTGTAAATTTGTATGCTGTAAAGAAGATGGTTGGTCTGTTCACGGAACTGGAAGTCCTACTGGAAGTGATGTTCTACAGAAACACCAGACTGAAGGTAAACAGACTTCCCTGACCGTTTAACTTAGTATGGCTGCATGCTATGAGAAAAGGAAGGGTCATCATTCTCCAGACAGAAAGCTGTTAATTGAAGTGTTGCTATGACCAAAGGTGAGCAGGTGTAGTGTACAGCCTTTACTAGTGGAGTTAACATGGAGAAACCAGCACAGGATGTTTAAATTTCTGGCAAAAAAATCCACTGACATAAAAAAGGTTGAGCAAATGAGTAAATGAGTGAAACGAGATTGAATAGATTAAATTCATCTGAATTCTGCCTTCCTGTCTTCCCTTTCTCTCTTCCCTTTTTATTAGCCAGCTACAAAGGACACACATGGTTTTTCCATGGCAACTTTAATTGACACAGCATATTTTTCTATGTCAGGGACATCCACACTAAGGAAATACTGCAATAGAAGTGAAATCATTTTGAGCATTTTAGCTTTCAAAAGACATTTGATGATCCTTTTGTTCCAATATCAACATAAGGGGGCTTGAACCTCCGTTACTCCAAGAGAAATTCAGTAAAAATTTCAGACTTTTTCTGCTTCTTGGTATGAAGACATAAACCACCAAAGGTTTGCTCTGAGATAAGCTCAACATGATTTACTGGGAATTAATGAAGTTATATCTGCAAGAAATATCCACCTGACAGCTGCAGAGTAGAAAATCAGGACACTGTCTACAAAGAGCTATTAAGATTTTTTCTAAAACTGGATATTTTGGTCATTGTTGCCAAATGAAAGTTGCATTGAATAACAAGATAATTTGTCAAAAGACATCAAACCTGTCTAAGTGTGCAGCTTGATACGATAGAAGGATAATTGGACTTACCAGTACTTGAATAAAGAACTTCAATGGACTTAATTCAGAAAGATCAGAATTAGTACTATAAAAATCTCAGTGCATTCATTAGTTGCTAAGATAGACTGATCAAAGTACAGGCGCCTGCTGCTGAAATCACCTCCATGAAGCTCTGCTTATAGGAGAATCCAAAAATTTTCAAAGAATAAATGAAGAAAGATTCGATGTAATTTTAACTGGTTATGACAATCATGCATAGAGCAAAAACACTCCTTTCTGAGCTCTTCCTGTGGAAGAAACCTTAATTTATGTTTTCTACACAATATAAGAGATTAGATATATTAGATATATTCTAATATAAGATGTTCTGAGACTTTCACCACAAACTATGTAAAGAATCTGTCAAAGGTAACCTGAACATCTTTGAATTTTCCCTGTTTCATTCTTAGTTTATTTGGCTTTCAGTTTGAGAAATCTGGGCTGCTGTACTCCTGAAGATAATGGGGATTAATACCATTCCCTAATTATTTCTGCTAAATGCTTTTGCTTTTGGGGAAAATTATACCCTTAGCAATATGACACCTCAAAAATCTACTATGTGACTTAATATTCCAACCTTTCCTGTCCTTTCATCAGCCATTTTTTGCCTTGTTCTGCTTTCCTATGTTTTATGGACTTTCTTAGGTCTACTGACTCTTTGGTTTTTCAGCCTGAGATGTTTTGATTCCTAAAACTCAATTCTCACAGAACTTTCTGTAAACAAATGAAGATGTTTTTTCTAACTCTATCTTGTTTTCATTCTTCTTTTGAGGTGGAGACAATTTGATGTCTCTCTGTGTTGGCCAATGCAATTGAATGGATGTTACTTCTAGCACCAATTGGTTTAGCTCTAGCGACCTAGTATATAAGGAGATCAAATTTTGAAAAATGTTCTTTAGCCTTCTGACAAATTCTGGAGTCATGTGGTCTGATTTTGTGTCCTACAGTGACAGTTTTATGGCTCCAGACTCACAGCTGAGACTGAATTTTGTCATTTGTCTAAAACTATCAATTTACAATGCTCCGTCTTCCAACTAAGGATGATAATTCTCATCATGAATTGTGTGGTTCAATCAATTATGTTTAAAAGATGCGAAGATTTCTCTTCTACACCGGTAAGTAATATTATTGAGCTTGTAGTTTCAATTTTACTGCATCATTTTGTTCAGCATTTCTACATAGTTTAGCTTCCCACTTGTAGCATATAATTTCCCCTGTTCAATTTTGCATACTTATTTTTATGTGGAAAGTGGAATCACTGAACTGCAGATATCTGCATTCAGTGGCTCTTTGGCAGCTCTGTTCCTTGTCTCGTGTATAAGATTAGTGCTAATGAAGAAAAAAACCTCAAAAACCTGTCTGACACACTTGCTGCCTCTAAAATAGAATTTGGTCTCCGCTAGCTTCCATGTTAGCACTGTTAGATGTTATCCAAATAAAGAAGTCCACTAGGACTACAAAAATTACTATTGAGGTGAATCCAAGAACTGAATGCAAACTAGGTAAAGTTCATTGTATACACGTTTCAGATTATGCACACAGATCATACAGCCCTACAATGCAGGAGGATGAAAGAACGTAGAGTGATTACATTTTACAATGAAAAATAATCTGGTATCTCTCATTAACAAGTCACTCCTTCAAATTGTATCATAAAGTCTGACTGCCCTTCTTAACATTGCTGTGTGTGCAATTGTGTACATGCAAATAAAATCAGCCTGAATGTACATTTTATGTCTCTGAGATTATAAATCCATTTGTATGAGATTCTACTATTTTAGTCATATCCTCATGGGACTAAAAGCAGGTGACTCAATTTCTGACCTGTTTCGCATATCCTTTCTTATCAGCTTTCCCATCTGTACAAAAGGAATGATTTCCACGGTTAAAAGACAGAGCAGGGTACTATAGTATTATGTAATATTTCTATTTATTAAATATAATTCTGCATTTACCAGCAGCCTTTCTCATACTTTTTTTTTTGCAGCATATTGTAACTGATGGTAGCATACACTCTAATACCCAGCCCTGGCCTTTTTCTAATTCAGGTCATGTTTTCCTTAACTGCATTTTCTCTCATTAATAGTCCAGACATTTTAGACCTGTAGCAGCAGGAATAAGTCACTCCACTAATACCAGTATGTCAGCATTTATAAGAGCTTTGTTCAAACTATTTGTAAATGCCAATAATGACATAGAGTCTCCTTGGACGTAGAATTGCTTAGATGGAGCTAATGTCTTTTCTGAAATCCCCCACTCACTTGTGAAATCTCCTTTGCAATCATATTTAATCTATTGTTAAACAAAGAAGCCTATGATGTCCTCACCATCCCAATGACCTCAAAAAGCCAAAGTCACACCTGCATGCGTGCATAAAATACCAGATTACCTGAAACTCATTATAGTGAACAGCTCAAACACGTGAACCTCCTACCACCCAGTTGTTCTGCCAACTGGCACTTTTAGTAAATGTACTTTCAAGTTTTCCTCCCCTCCCCTAATTCCTTGGATAATTTATTATAAACAGGCAGATGACCTTGTAAATGACCTCATAAATGACCTTCAGGACCATCAAGTCCAACCTGTGCCCAAGGCCCACCTTGTCACCAGTCCTGACTGTCACATCCAGGATTTCCTTGGACCCCTCCAGGGCTTGGGACTCCAAACCTCCCTGGGCAGCTCTTGCCAAGGCCTGGCCACCCTTTCCAGGAAGAAATTACTCCTGTTGTCCAACCCGAGCCCCCCAGTGCAGCTTGAGGCCATTTGCTCTTGTCCTGTCCCTGTTCCCTGTGAGCAGAGCCCAAACCCAGCCTGGCTGCACCCTCCTGTCAGGGGGCAAAGAAGGCCTTTCTTAGGCCTTCTCCTTCTCCTCTCTGCTTTCCAAAACCAAACAAGAATCACTGAAGGATGGCAAAGAAATCCTGCATGAGTATTTGGGATGGGATGTTCACCCATTTTTTCTGTCTACAGGGATAACCAAGTGTTTCCCTCCTCCCTCGCCCAATATCCAACAGCAGAGTCCCTAGGCCAGAGTTCCTCTCTGTGGGAGCACCAGGAGGAAAGGACTCTGCAGCCCTAAGAGAGGGGAAGGCAGGAATTCTCCTTTCTCTCTTTCTTTTTCACACCAAAGGAGACGCCTGCAATGGGAAAAGGAGTTGTTGTTCTTGGTGGAGGTGCCCTGCAGGGCTCCAACCCAGAGAGGCTTGGAGGACATCAGGTGTGGTCCCACCTGCAGGATGGCACTTCAAAGTTGTGTCAGGAGTGAAGAAATTTGAGAGAAAATAGATTATCCAGAACCACACTTGTTCTGTCTCCTCTCACTCACCAGATGTGGGAGGAGGTTCTGGATAAATGATGCACAGCAAGTTTACGAAGTCGAGAGTAAATCTGATTTTACTCCTGGTGTCCTGCAACGCAGCCTTGGAAAGGAGCAATGTTTTTGTGCATGTGTGCACACACAGGTGTGAAGTGTGTGAATCCTCTGGGAGTTCCACACTGATTCTGAAGTTTTCTACCCAGCTGTTAATTTTTTCCTGGATGTTTCTCAGCTTTGCTTCAATGTTTCCAAAATAAAAAAGAGCACAGGAAACAGATTGAAGGTTTAAGAAGACATGAACACAAAGAGACAAAAATGTGTAGGTTTTTTATAGCACAGTTTTTTCTTTTATTAAATCTTTTGTGAGTAGAGATGTTGCTCCTAACAACCTCTTTATGACTTTTGAACCACACATGTTCATAATTGTTTATTTTTCATTATTTATTGATCTTTTGAACCCCAGGTACAACAAACGAGTGCCATCAAAAGGAGTTTTATTCCCCAGGGAGGCTAAAACACTCACTTCTTTCTCCCAAAGATACTAAATCCCATGTGTTTTGAGTCCCATTGCACATACCCGGTCCCGGGATCTGCACAGGGGATTTAGGCCCTGGGGCAGCCATGTGGGTATTTCTAGAATAGAAAAGAAGAAGGAGAGCAGTTAAAATAGCAAAGAAGAAGAGTAGTTAGAACAAGAAGAATAAGAAAGAGAATAATTTAAGAGTACAAAAATGAAGATAAAATTTAAGACAAATAAGTAAAACTAGGAATTTTTAAAATTACATATTTAGTATTTATATTGCAATTTGTGGTGTAAAACATGAATATGATATGCTGTAATTATAATAATTTATCATTTCCGAGAAAATACCCAAAGAAAGACAGAACTGTTCCAATTACTGAAGAATTTGTGTATTTCCTAATAAAGTTTGTAAGGCACAAGAAAAGAGCCTCCAGATTTCATTCCCTGTCTCTCAGAGGTATTGATGCATTTTCACCCTCAGTGCCAGTGAGTTCCCCTGTGACCAGCGAGTGCTCAGCCCCCAGCAGCAGCAGGAGTTCCTGGCGGGGCTGGCTGGGCAGGGTTGTTCCCTGCTCTCTCAAGGCAAATTAAGGCTCACGTTGGGCCTGGCTAAGAGAGATCCGTGCTGGGAACACCTTTGCAGCAGGGCTGTGCAGTCGGACAGCGAAAACACCACAGCCCTCCTGCTCTGTATCAGAATCTTCCTGACTTAATCAAGGGGAATCCATTCAAATGCGTCTTTGATGCTAATTTAGCAACAAAAAAAATCTTTGCTAATGTTTGGGTAATTATATGTGTTTCATTATCATTTATTCAGTTCTAATAATCATTATAATCATTATAATAATCGTTAACCCCAAAGCTCCCCTACATGTGTTATAAAACCACATATAAGCAAGAGCTCTTTCATACATGCATTGGAGAGCAGTGAAGTCACCTTATGAATGTCGTTGATGTGAAGGTTTATTTTGGTTCAGTCATTCTTTCAAGTTACTAAGAAGCCCTGACTCCTTCAAAAACAGGCCTGAATATACTGAGCCTGGTACAAACTGCTGACCTGGAGACAAGTCACTTGGCACATGGCATTCTGGCTTTCATAGTTTCTGATGTTATAATTTCCCAACAATAGCTTGAAGTCTTTCTAATAATGCCACAGCATGTTGTTGGGGGTTAGACTTGGGGTTTTTTTCCCTATAGAATTTTTTCCCACAAAGTC
>WBMY01011924.1:296184-384691 GCA_013397315.1 Donacobius atricapilla | reverse complement strand
CGCCGCTTCCCCCCTAATGTTACCTCATGGTGGGTCCACGGCAAGAGGGGCGAGGTTTCCCAAGATTCCTGTATTTAAGCGGTGTGTCCCAGGGGTGTACACTTTTACCTGACTGGCCAACTTGGCTGTCAGTTCCAAAGCAGATCACCAATTGGTTTTTTACCATTCATGCCAAACCAATACAACAGAGTTCCACAAAACTTGTAGAAAAACTTCTTCACTTTTAGGACATTGGAACAGACTGCCCAGAGATGTTGGGGAGTCTCCTTCTCTGGAGCTATTAAAAACTCACCTGAATGTAAACCTCTGCAAACTTTTCTAGGTGAACCTGCTTTAGCAAGGTGGCTGGGCTAGATGATCTCCAGAGGTTTCCTCAAACCTCAACCGTTCTATGACTCTGTAACAATGTGAGTGATGAAGTAAACAATGATTAGGTCTGCTTTTTGCAGAGCTGTTTTAATAACAAAGAGCAGGAAAATTCTACTTCGTTACCAATATTTTTTTTTCAGAGATAAAAAGAATAATAAAAAAAAAAAGGTTATGCTAATTTTAAAAGAGACATCTAGAAAGGATTTTTTATTGACATGTGTGTGTCCATACCTACAACAGGGTAGTCACAATCTTGGGTGAGAGCCAGCATCTTTCTGCAGTTTTAAAACACAGCAAAAGATTAAGGAAGCATACTTTCACATGCAGGGAATAATGATTTTTTTAAAATGCCTTTTAAGTTTTTTTGGCAAAAAAGATCAAAAAAGTCTCGGCAAAAGCAAGGGTTGATTTTTTATTGTGATGTTTATATCATGTAAGGAGGAAACAGATTGTTATTAATGTTACTTACACAGAGTTTGTATAAAGCTTGCAGTTTTAAAAACATAACTGTGCAGATGCATAAAGCTGTACTGTTTATACAACAAACACATATATGCCAGTTTGAAAAGATAATCCATGATAGGGCTGCTCAGCTCTCTCAACAGAACATTTTCACTGACATTAGTGACATTGCTTCCAAGTACAGCATAAGCAGGATTTGGCTCTCTGAAGTTGTGCTCTGACTATTATACTGCAGATTGCTGAACCTCATGTTTGCTGCAGAGAAAAGTGTATAGCAGGGTGAAATGTACTATAGTGATGTCAGTCAGAGCCCGAGAACTCAGTGGCATTACTCTTGTGCTTTGAGTTGGGCAAATGCTTTATGAGATCCAGAGTGGAAACTGTGAGTCTCAGGGTGAGACAATATCATTCTAACTGAAAGTCTTCCTTTCTTTCTTAAAAAAAAAAAAAAAAAAATCTCTAAACCTTTAATCAAGAAATGAAAAAAACTAAGAAACACCTAGAGCTATTCATTGCAAATCCAAGCATGGCTGATCTTTATAGAGCCAGAATTTGGATTTTTATAGAGTATGTAATTTAGTACCGCTGAGATTGAAACAGGTTGTCAGGCAAAAGATGAAGCAAGCATGAGCTCCTAAGTCCTGTTCCTGCAGCAGCTCTGTCATAACCAATGGCAGCATCTGTTCTATCAGCACTAAAATAATTATGTAAACAAGGATGGAATCTAAGCAAATTCAGACGTTTCTGCTCCAGGAAAGATGCAGTGGTATAACTGACTGGTAACAGAGAAAACAAATAGTGTGTTTTTTCAGTGCTTCATTTTCTAGTTTCCTTTTTTAAATATATATAGAGCATGTCTAGAGAGCTCTAAACCCTAAAAAAGATCAAGACAAATTGATCCAAACTGAAGGACAAGAAGTGAGAGAGGGACCAGAAAAGCTTATTCTGACTACACTTAGACTTTACCAAATGGATAAGATTTGAGCAGTAAAGAGGATATTTGTGTCTCATGTTATAGTTCCTCTCTTCCAATTGTAGTTTTCATCCAGTGATGGTGTCCTGTGGCTTCTCTCAAAAGACTTTTCTGCTGCCTGTGTGACCATTCTGGACTTGAGTAATTTGCCAGTTTGGATCTTTCACAGTGTAAATCGTGTCTGATCAGGAACTGCTGTGCCTGTGGCAGCCCCCACCAGAAGTGGCACGGCTGTGACTGTCTCTGTGACTGGCCCATGCTGCACAGAAGATGGGGTCCAGTCCCCTTAGCTCTCGTAGTAAGCTTATGCCTTGGACATTTAATGACACTCTGGTTTTCACACTTGCATGAAGACCACACTTTCCTGAAATATAAGCATTCCTGTAAGCATTACATTTTAAGATTTGAGAGCTAGAAGTGGGGGAAGGAGATAGACAGTGGCCAATTCTTTCAGCCTCAGACAGGAATACAAATTCTTTGTTTTCTCAGTAAAAAAGGCAGCAATAATAAAATCGTCCTATCTAGAAGCTTTTTAGAAAAGGAAAACTTTGTAATTTTTAGGGCAAGATGGATATTCAACCAGCTGAAATGATGCCTTTCATTGCAAAGGTCTGTTCATTTCACCTGACTTGAGGCCACTAATTAAAGAAAGAAAATTTTCTTTGACTCCTAAAAATCACTGAGTGTAATATAAGAGTATAAAGAAGCTCCCTTGAAAGGACTCTATCTCTACTGTAACTGCCTGTTAGGTAAACGGAATGTCCCTGATGTGAATTAAATCAGATTTGGCATAAATAAGATAGTAAATGATGCAAAATGAATGATAACAGGATGCTCTGTTTTGAACTCTGGAGGTATTTAAAGTTACAAAAGATTTTGCTAGGCTAGTCTAAAGTATGGCAACAGGCTTATTTTGTGCTATTTTCTACATAATAAAAACTCTTTACCTTAAAAATTTACAGAAACATGTTTCAGATCTACTGATAGTATATGACTCAGTGAGGAACATTATTCAAATACATCAAACATTTATGTACAGTTCTCTGCTTCCTGAGGGTACTATAACTCTTGAGCAATGGCTGATTATAGTGCTTCCTGAACAGACAGGGCAAACATGATTTTGTACTGCTTTCTGAGAGTTTAGGATTTGGGAAAAAAATAAAAAAAGGCATGTCTTGGAATTCTTTTTGCTTTCATCTTTAGATATTATTAATGCATATTTAGTTCCCTTTAATTCCCAGGTCAGGTGAATTTGAGATTTTTCTTTCATATATAACAATAATTTTCCATTCCATGCTTTTCAGGTGTGATCTCTTTCAACCCAGGATGTTTTTAACTGAAGCACAATGGCTCATAGCTAACAGCCAAGCAGTATAAGAACATGGTTAGGAACAAGGCAAAGTTGAGGAAGTAGCCCCCAAATGTAATGTCCCGGCTTCTAGCAACCTACAGCTCAGAGATTATTCTAGATCTCATTACTTTGTGTTTAGTAGTCCTTGATGTATTTCTGCTCAATTAAAGTGTGTGGTTATGTCTGAAACCAATTAAACATTTAGCATTCTCAGCATCTTGGGACAATGAATTGCAGAGTTTACCTCTAATTTCTGTGGAAAAAGCATTCTATTTTTTTTTTATTTGCCACTTGCATTTGATAACTTCTGATTTTTGTATCATGAGAAATGACAAATTGCTGTTCCTTATTTCCCTTTACTCATGTTCTTATGAAGTTTTATTATGTTTCCTTGCAGGCAATTATTTTCCAGGCTTCAGAGTCTAAATCTATTGAGTTACCTTTTCAGTGTGCACTATTTTATATTGTCTTGTCTTTCTTTGCAGCTGTTCTAGTTCTACTTAGGTGTTTTAGTGACAGAAGTGGAACATCCATTTCAAATGTCATGTGGATTTATTCCATAGTGTAGGGATATTTTTTGCTATAGTCAATTTTCCTTTCCTAAAAAGTATTATCATCATAGTTGCTTTCTTGAAAGTATCCTATTTAATAGATTATAAGGAATATTAGCTAGTTCAGAATAAATCAGTGGATATGCATCTAGTCAGTGTTAGTTTTCCTATGTGCATTACCTTGTCTTTATCAGTAAATTACTTCCCACTGCATTCTTCAATGACTTACCTCCAGCATGTCCTTTCTTAGTCATTTTCTTCAGGCTGTTGTACTCACTAGCCTAAATTTATAATCATGATAAGATATTGCTATCTTCCTTTTTATTTTCCTTCTCCAAATTTGTGTACGCTTGCCCTAGTTTACCATTTATATGTATTTTGAAAAGTATCAGATTCAACTAAATTTTCTCTGGCATACAAATTAGTCTCTCACCTTTTGAGCTTATTCTGCTTCCTGTTTTGCAGCTAAGAATCCACAAGGCAATTTTCCTTCTTATCTTATGACACTATTATTCTATATTCTTTTATTAATGGGGATTTCATTAAAAAAAACCCCACAGAAAATCACAAGTTAATGATCTATTAACTGATTAACTCTGGTCTATAAACTTATTTTGGTTAATTCTGGGACCTCTACTGATCGGTGGTCATGAGCCCCATCTGCAGAATCTACATTGGTTGCTCCTCAAAATTCCCATTTTCTAAATGTACCTTTTCTTCTTTGGTCACAGTTAGCAGGCAGACCAATACAGGATAGTGTAGTGGACATCTGCTACACACTGCCTGAGCAGAAAGAAGAAGTAGATGTGGCCATTCCAGACAACTAGAAGAAACCTTGTATTTGCAGAATTTGATCCTCATGGGAGGATTTACAAGCTGCCATTAAGGATTACTGCAGATATGAAGGTCAGGGACAGTTTTGACTGTGGTGATGGCGGAGTTCAGGGTCCTGAGAGCAGAGTACAAGACAAAAAGCAGGATCACCTTAACCTCTGGAGAGCATCCTTTTGCTTGTGCAGGGATTTCCTTGGAAGTATCCTGTAGGATATGTCCCTGGAGAGGAGTGCAGGAGAGCTGCCTGATTTTCAAAAATCACCTCTTCCCGGCTCAAGATTGACCCATATCAATGTGCAGGATGTCAGACAAAGGCAGCAGAATATCTATAAGGATGAACAAAGACCTAATTCCAACTAAAATCAGAGGGAAAAAGGAAGCATACAAGACTTAGAAGCAGGCACAGGGAGGAGCATAGCAATGCTGTCTGAGCAGGCAGGAATCAGGTTAGGAGGGCATGAAGGACAACAAGAAAAGCTTCTGCAGGTATTTCATCTGAAAGAGAAAGACTAGGGAAAATATTGGCTTGCTGTTGAATGATTAAGGGATTCCTGGTAACAAAGGACACAGAAAAGGTGTGCTCTTTCACATCTGTCTTTAATAATAAGACTTTTAGGAATTCCAGGCCCCTGCAATTATTGTGAAAGTTCAGAGACAGAAAGTTTTATCCTTGCTAGCGAATGATCGGGTTAGAAGCTTTTTAAACCAACTGGGCTTGTTACAGTCCATGGAAACCTGTTTGGATACATCCCCAAGTTCTGAGGGTGTTGGTTGATGTCATTTTGAGGCCTCTATTGAAAATATTTGAAAGGACATAGTGACAGGGGAAGTTTTCTGAGAACTGGAATAAAGCACTCTCAGAAAGTTTGTTGATGACTGAAAATTTAAATGGGTGGTTGATACATCAGAATGTTACACCACTATTTCAAGGGACCTTTACAGCCTGGAGAAACAGGAAAAACGAACAGGAAAAGAGGAAATTTGTGAAGCTCATCAAATGGAAATGCCTCCTCCCTGCAGCTGGGGAGGGATAACCCCATGCACCAGTACAGGCTGGGGCCAACCATCTCTGGACCTTGCAGGGAAGTCCCTAGGAATGCTGGTGGACAAGGAGTAAAGCATGAGTCAGCAAGGTACCCTTAAAGCAAAGACGGCCCCCAGTTTCCTGGGCTGTGCTAGGCTGTGTCAGAGCATTGCTAACAGGTCAAAGGAGGTGATCCTTTGTCGCCCTGATTTTTTCAGCCTTCTCTTCTCTTTCACAGTTTCATGTTTTAGGTTCTTTCTCACGCTCTGGTCTGTAAACACTGGCCAATGTTATTGTAGTTTCAAGGAAAGTTTTCATTCTCGTTCTTAGAGATATGGACAGCTGATGGACAGTTGTCTTGATCAATGGGATGGGGAGAGGTGTCAACCTTCTCCCCTAATCCCTGGCCTTTGTAGACATACTATAAAATTAAGTCAGACTTTTCAAATAAATCAGTTTTAGTTCATGCCTTCTGATCAAAGTGTGAGTGTGTGTTTGTGTATGTGTGATGAACTGCGTCAATCCTTCTCCTCCCCTCAGCCCTGGAGGGTCACGTCTGGACCACTGCTGGGCTCCCCAGGGCAAGCAAGTCTTGGACACACTGGAACTCACATGTAAAAAAGTAAAACTGTTTTACTGTGAGGGTGTTTGAACAAGGAAAAGTTGCCCAGAGGTGTGTGGGGTCTCATTCTTGGAGTCATTCAAAGTTTGACTGGTATGTCTGTAAACAACTTGACTTCTCTTTTCTTGCTTGGAGCAGGGGTTCAATTACCTCAAGACAATCTCCAGAGATTTTCTTCAACAGCGCTGATTCTACATTTCCACGTTTTTGTGATTGTTACAGCTTCTACCAGTTTTCCTTGCACAGACATCGGAAACAGTTGTCAATATTTTACCTTCAGAGGTTTCAAAGATTTTTTTTGCTAGGTTCTATTCACCTGGTATTAGTAAAACTTGAAGGAATTAAGTTTAGCAGTGCAGTTTAAAGCATTGAGATTTTATTTTCCTTTTTTTTCCCAGAATTTTTCTGATATTAGCATCTGTCATTTCATTTTATGGTTTTTTTCCTAAGGCCTTCTTTTATCAGAGTTAGATTCTTCAATCAATTCCAAGTAAAGTTTCAGTCATCACTACTTTTCTAATATTTCTACAGTGATTACAGGTGTAAAAGATTTGGAAACTTCTTTTCTTTAAGAACTTTTACACTTTCATTTTATGCCCCACAGTCTATTCATCTCTGATTCTGGAATACTTACTAAACAGTAATTATTATTCCTTATGTCATCAGGTCTTATGTGTTCAATTAGGTAGAACAGTTCATAGACTCCCTGATGTTTCAAAGGATGCACCAGCTTTGCATCATATTTATCGACACCTGGGACAAAATACTCTTTATCCAAAACTGCGTTTTAGGGATATCAAAAAAGTTGTACTACTTTTTTCCTTCTCTCTGGTGTTCAGAATTTACAGGTAATGACTTTGACCCCATCAGGACCTTTTCAGGTAATAGATAACCAGAAGGATGTGTATGACTGGAGAAGACTGTGTGGGGTCAAGAAGTTCAATTTCCAAAAGATCTTCAGGGGATAAAGCTAAAGATTTTAAAGGACATTTCTAGACAGAAGAGCTGTTCAATGTCACTTTATCAGAGTTCTCATTCTGTAAAAAATGCCCCTTCTTTGTGTATTCATATATATATGTATGTCTGTGGTTATATTTGCATTGCTGGATACATTTATATTTCTATATGAATAAGCATTATTTATTGTAATCATTATGATATTTATACATCAAAATTGAGAACTCTCATTCAATATTTAATCAAATATAAAGTTCTTTTGAATTTAATTTTGAGATTTTAAAAATATTATTTTTCTTTCAATATGGTGACCAATAAAGGAGGAAGAAAACATGCGGCAGTGAAAAATAAGCACATTTTTAGTCCATATTGAACCAAACTATAAAAGCAACTGTCCCAAAAATGTCCTGAAATGAGACATTTTTAGCACTTAAAATTAATTTCTGTGAGACCAAAATGGAGATACAGTCTATCAGAAGCACAGTTGCAGATGAGACATACTAACAACATCAGTATTTCTTTGGATAGCGTTTGCCAGAAATTCACTTGTTCATAAATAGTGGTGTAATTTTTTCCCATAATTTCAAAGGTGGGATATTAATTCCAGTTAGATATTATCTGGTTTAAATGACCATACTTTAACTTGCTTAGTTTCATGTGGAATATAGATAATGTACTTTGTGAATTCAGACTGATGGCTTGTATTACTGTCCATAAGCTAGATCTGCCACTGTGAAAGTGTTTTTATCTCCAAGACTGAGCATTTTTTTTCTCCACACTGCTGTCAGTTTTGCCACAGAAGAGTTTATGGATCAATACCCAGATGTAGCTCCACCTTTTCATCAGACAGCAAGAAATTTGAAGTTGGGTAAAGCAGGCATATTGTCTGAGGGAAATAGGCCAATTTCACATTATGCTACATTGTTTATAGAGAATTTTCACCATAATAATGTTTTATGTTACAATCTCAAATCCCAGTATTTTATTCCTAGGAATGAATATGACCGTTGAAATAAGAAACTGTTCAGAGGACAGCTGATTTTCCCTATGGGAAATTACTTCCATGAAACATGGCTCGGAAATGGACAGACCTTTACAGGTTAAAATCACTACACTGAATCCTAAAGGAAAGAGACCAGAAGTAACTTCAGAGGTGAAAAACCACTGAAATATATTCACAGCAATGTATCGCACTATGAAGTGTGTCTTATGAAGGTTTTCTTTCTCATTACTTTGGGACTATGGACCTCTGCATAAAACAGGCTTGAGATCAGCACTGCTCTCATTCAACACACACTGCGGCTCAAATCTAGGTTAATTTGAGTAGGTTTATTGACAGCAGTCTTATCCATAAACCAATAAAAGGTGTCAGAGTTAAATAAGCCAATAAAAAGAGAAGTGCTCTAGCTGAACAGAAGTGCAAAGAGCTATACAAATTTTCTGATATACCTGAAATTCTGGGATTATGGAAAAAAAAAATTAGCAGAGATAATTTGTCACTTTATGATTGACTGAAAATGACTGATAGTTGCATATTTTTGAGGATGTAGAGAGTGTATTTTCTGCTTGTTAAGCAGGCTGTTCTCAGAACAGAATTTAATCTGTAATAAACCATCTTTTATTTCCCCCACTTCAATCAACAGTTGTGTTTGTCTTTACACAGAAACTGCTGTTTAAATTAATTACGAATGCTTAAAAAAATCCAGACTGAATTTTGCCAATGATTAGTTAGTTCTTTGTATGAAAAATTAGTCTTTCTAATGAGGTCAGCTTTGGTCACAGTGATTTGTTAGCAGTAGTAGACCATTTTCCAGTTTGTCAAAACTTCATTATGTTCCAGTTCCTAAAAGTGCCAAGAAAAAATAACATTGTAATCTAAGATGTCAAGGAAATAATGTATCCAAACAGTTTATGTGCTTAAAGCCTTAGCGAGGTAGTGTTGTGCTGTGCAGTATTCTTCTTTTTTATTACATCTTGCAATACATTTGATCAAACTTTTGCTGCAGGAATAATCCACAGTTGTGAATATAGTCATGTTATTTTTATCAGAGGCATTGAAAATTATCTTATAATTGAGATCTTCTTTGGATTCTGGGGGCTGTGTGGCATCTGCCTCCTTCATGGCTGTTCAGAGTTGAGGAAGGATAAAGAGGTCTTGAGAAGAGTTTGCAATGTCATCTGTGGCAAGGTGTATACAATGCAAGAGGGCGTGCGCCCTGCACAGCTCGTACCCCCTGAGTGTGCTCAGGACCCGCAGGGTTTTGGCTGTGCCTTCTGCTGAGATCAGTCACGAGGCTTTCAGCCTTGCAGTTTCAGCAAGTCAGTGTTTCGTGACTGAACTCTGCTTATGCCCCTTGGCATGCCAGTGCTCATTTAGGTCTGTTGCTCAGGTATTGTGATGATCTCTAGGAGGGTAAAAATGCCTCAAAAGTGGCACACTGTGTTTCTGTGTGCAAACTAGGAAATGCAGGAAAACTGAAATCTCTCTGTGCCCTATGTCCTGAATTCTTTGAGTGCATTATTATACCTGAGTCCTGCTTTTCTACTTCAAAGGAGGCTCTAAAGTGATGATTAATTTTCCCTTGGTATAACCTTATCATTCTGATGAAATTCCATCTGAGGTAATTGTGTTCTGCCTTCCGGAATTCCCTGTGCCATTTCAGCTGGATATGAGATTCTTCTCTCTCTGTCTTCCTAGCTGTTGTGAGCAATTGCTGTCTAGAGGCAATGCTGCAGTGGGTGAGCGATCTCCTTACATTGTCTCTCCTTTATTTATTTCCTGAGGGAATGTTGATTTTTAATTTAATATTTTTAAAATACTCCAAGAAAAATTGTAGTAAGTACTGGCAAAACATTGCTTTTTTTTTTTTTTTCCTCTTTCAATGAGTCTTATACTTTGATAAAAGACGTATGAAATTGTACAACATTTTAAATAAGATGTCTGCTATGTATGGTAATTTTATGAGGCTTGTAACTCAGATGTAAATCAGTCCTATTTCTTCTATTTCCTGGTGGTAGAAGACTTGCCTTGCTCCATGAGGCAGAAATAGGGGATGATGAAGTGAATGTACATGATAGCAGGAAGGAAGAGGAAATGAGGGTTGTACATAATGCAAGAAAACTAAATTAATACAATATCTATTCCCTTTCTGAGATGTGCTGTGAACATATAGTTACGTGGCAGAATGACAATTTTGCTTCTACTATGCCCTCATGATTATATTGATTAACTTGTTCAACGAAAATAAAGATTATTTTTTTGATTCAATATAGAATTTGCTTTAGTGGAATGCTAATCAAGATGCTAATAGCATCAAGAGAACAATTTATTTCTGGCTGAGTTATGAACTACCCTGGGGTTTGACAAAGGACAGTACAAGTCTTTGGACATGTCCCACATGATAACATAACTTCTTTATTGAGAGACTTCATTAATAATATCATTAGATACAAGAAGGAGAATTTGGCTCCATGTGTTGAACTAGTATATGTAGTTCCTTGCTACAGTTCTATGGAGAATGAGCTTTGCTATAATTATCCTCACTGAGGGTAAAGGGAGAAATCTTTTGAATTCAAAAATAAATTCAAAATCTCAACATGAAATGCTCTCCATTCATATTGTGCTCGTTTTCCCAATTATTGAAATAACCTTGCCAGGTACAGGGCAATGGGAAGCTTAATTAATGCTTTGTGTACTGTCACCTACAGCTGGAAAGCACTGTCAGTGTCAGGAAGGGCTACCTATATCACAGACCCTGAAAATTTATGCTTGAAATGGATTACTAGATCATAGTAGACCATCCAGTCAGACCTCTTTTATATTACATATGGTGTTGCATTTTATCCAGAAATTAGAAGGAACCAAAAACTGACCTGCAGGGTCTGTTACTGTTTTGGAGAAATCCCATCCGGTGGTTAATCACCCTAAATATGAAATAAAATCCTTATTCTTTGTTTCACTCGTTTTGGCTGCAGTTGTCAGCTTCTTTCTATAACCTAAGTGGCCCCTTAATGTTTTTCTTTCAACGTAGGTGCTATGTACTTGAATAATTTCATAGAGCTTCATTTTTGTTATTTGAAAAATTTTGCACTGTAAAAAAATATTCTAAATCACCAGATATAGTTCAAACATTTTAATGGGAAAATATTAATTTTTGTAAAACTAAAAATTTCTAAAATTCAATTTCTGAATCTAATATATCAAACCTTACAGAAAAATCAGTATGATAGCCGAGAGACTCCTGTCTTGAGCTTCAGACACAGTCTGTTGTGTGCATACCAACTGCTTTGCCATGTTTTTATTTTGTTTTCTCCTTTGTATGAGATTTTTCTATTTTGCACTGAAATTTCATTTTATGGACTTGTTTGCCATTTTTTATTTTCATCTAATTCAATTTTTTAAATACTGATATTTTAGCCAAGAAATATTTTTAGAATGTTCTAGTCTTGATCTTATTAAACAGAAGTAAAATCATCTTAGTTCTCTTTTTCCTAGTCTTTGTTTTTGCAAGTAGCAATTGTATTAATGTATTATTTTTGCCTCATGGTGGCTTCTTGGGACCTGACTGTTTATAGCTCCACACAATTTCTGTAGAGTTTTTTTTCCCAAGTGAGGCCTGCATTCCTTGTTTCTTCCAGTAAATGTTTACATTTAGCTGTATTGAATCAAGATTTTGAAAACTAATCTTTAACCAATAAATCTGGATTATTTTGTATGTCATTTTATGTGCAAGACCTTTATATTCTGATCTGAGCACTGGTAGTTGAATACTATTAAATCTAGATGTTATTAGAAAACTTATGAGTCTCAAAGACACTCCTTTCAAGCTTGGCAAATAAGCCAAATTGCAATCTTCTCATTATGCACTAGAAGAGCTAATTCAAATGCCTTTATTAGTCCTTTAGTCTTATACTACAGTAAGAACACTTAAACAAATTTGCCATTTCATCCAATGGATAAGTCAGTTTTGCTTGACAAGATCAATTTCCTGTACGACAATTAAAAATTAAATTGTTTGATTCCTGTAACAGGTTTTCCAAGAGCCTTTCTTGCTTGATGTAAGTGGTTATTCCTGTCATCCTCTTTGCCTTTTGTGGTTTTGGCACAACACTAGCAATCTTTTAGCATTTCCTTGGAGTTCCAGATTTATTTGAAGGAACATGGAAACACTAGAGACTGTTCACTGGTTTTAAAATTTGACCATCACTACTAAGTGTTGATTACCAGCTTGTTTAGCTATTATTGTGAAGTCTTCCACATTTTTCAACTTGTGCATTATCCTGCACCTTCCCAAAAGTAAAATAGAAATATTTATTGAATACTTCAATCTGCATGATAGTTGTTGCTGTTATTATTATCATAAGCATTTCCATCTGATAACAATAAAAGATTTATCTATTCAATATACTGAAAACACTTGGGATTTTGTATTTTGTTCGGCCAACAATTGGTTTTTTCCTAATGTACTTATTATCCTTTCCAACTTCTGTATACCTCATAACTTCTAATTTACTTTGATTTCCATTATCTCTTTTCCTCACTATTTTATAATTGACACGTCTTGTTATCTGAAGAAGACATCTAGGATAAATTACTAAGACTTTCACTATTTCCTGAAGAAATGACTGGTAAAGAGTTACAAAGGAGATAATTTGGGAAGCATTGCTGTTAGTGCTTCGTTTTATTGTGAAACTTAGGGACACATTTCTGTCTTGATCTCAATTTATGAAGAATTTTTTCAAATTTGTCCCATGATGGAAGTGGCGAATTTTCCGATCTGCATAGAGCTGGGAGAGAGGCAGTCAGATTCTCTTCTGCCATCTCCCAGGGGAGCGGTCTGTAAACTTTCCTCTGCCAAAAAATAGTCTGTGCCCTTGAAAGAAAGGAGGTAGAACTGGTGAAAATGGCCAGCATGGCTGGAAATTTCTGTAACCAGTGATGCAAAATGCCTCATGTGATTAATCTTGTTTCAGTCACCTTTACCTGCTCAGGACCTCTATTTGCAGTGAGATAACAGATAAAGTTTAATTCCTGAAGCTGTAGTGGAGTACTTTTTCATCACTGTATCCTTCCTGATAAAGAAGACAGCATGTGAATATGCAAGGGAACAACTTTAAAGTCAATTTCCATAATAAGGTGTTTAAAAAAAATTTTGCTTGGAGAATATCTGCACCAATCTAATCAAAACTGTTGAAACAGATTTATTCTCTAATGTGACTGCTGTGATTATTATTTTCCCTAACCTACCTGTTTCAATTAGTTACTTGGTTTATTCCATTTGGTGTAAGACAAATAACAGAAGTAAGTTATTCTTATGTTATACTTATGTTGTACAGATTAAAACAATGAAATTTAGTAATGTTGCTGCCGTCTACATTATCAATCTAGCTCCCACTAGACCTACTCAAACACTGCTGAGGATTTGAAGCTCACAGGAGAGGGAGTCAGAAATGCCTATCATTCCATTGCTTGGGCATCCACCTTCAGTGAAGCATTACTACTAAAGTTACACCTGTCTCAAGCATGGGACATCAGCCAAACTTCATACAGATAGAAAGACATACACCTGTTTTTCACTGGGAGGTTTTTTTCTATGGTTTGACTAGAAAATGTGGTGGTTTTTTTTTTTCTCCAGAAATATGATTCATTGTAACAGGTATGTTGCAAACACTTTTTAGTTTAGTCTATAGGCTTTGATAAAGACTTCCATAACCTCTTCTGATATTATTTTTTTTTAAAAGGCTAAACCACCCAAGCATTTGCTAAATATTTTACATCAAAACCTTCCAGTAGAATATAAAGTTCAGGATTTCAGTTTGTTTGTTATTCTTTACATCTGCAACGTTTTGTAACATCTTGGATTGATTTCTAGTTCCAGAGTGCAGCATATTTCAAATGAGACCTTTCCTGAATTGTTTTGGAAAGTATTATTTGCTAATCATGATAACATAAATAATGCCACCATAACAGTGCACCTTGGTATTAAAAGTTGAAGACAAGGAATGTCAATTCAAAGAGCATGTGTATTATTGCTCTCATGTCATGTAATTCGATCTACTGAAAACAATTATATGCTGCTCTAAAGTGTAATCAAGAATGGTGCAATTCAGTCAGGCAATGCTCTCCTCAGGCTCATTCCATCTATAATATCCTACCACTTATAAAAAAAAAAAAGTCTTTCCAAAGTGTTACTAATTACTGTACACTTTGAGCTCTTTTGGAAGCTATATAAGAGTGTCAGGCTAAAATTACTTAGTCTTCATTTGTCATGATAGTTAAGTGGTAGAACATTGCTTTAAATTTGCCTCATCTTAGGTGCACATTGTAGAATGATAATATATCATGACAGGCACTATCCTTCATTCAATCGAGTTGCTATTTCAATGATTATTTGATTGAAAAATATGAAGATATATCTTCATAATGATATTATGTGATGAAATCAAATGGCATTAGTTTTAGGTGAAGCATGTGAAGGAATGAAAATCAAGTAGTGGTTTCTTTTGGTAAAAACAATGGGTTTAGTTCAGAGGAAATATTTTACAGAAAATTTCTGTGTCTTGATGAACATGGGCTTGAAAGTGATCCAAGGTTATTTAAGTTTTAGAATTATTCCATGTACAGAAAATAAATATGCACCTTTTCACAAGTATTTCATTGTGAATAATTAGGGTAAAAATATTTTGATTCAATGCTGCAATTAATTGTGGAAGAAGCTCTTGTTAGGCAAAAATTTATTATTCTTAGTCTACTATATTTATACAGACAATTCTTTTTACTGTTGTCTGATCATCACTTATGTTAACTGTTGTTTGGATTTGTTTTATTTTTGTTTAAAACTTGAATTTTTCATAAGGAACTATGTCAATGGATTCGTTAACAGCTGATTACAAGCACTTAAAAAACCCAAACCCCTTTATCTTTACCTACTTGAAATGCACCTGTGTCTTATACCAGAAAACTCTCTGATGTTAGTATTTTTCCGATTTGCTTGGTCTAAGCGATATAAAGAAAAGGAAAAGGGGTATGGATCTCAGCTTCTTTATTTCCCAGGCATTACATAGTTTTATTTTTAATATCTAACAAAGTCAAAGTCGAGGCTATGACTGGATAGTCACTTTTTGCATGCTTCCTGCATGTGCTGGTTGCATGTATTACGTACATAACATGCAAACATATGATTGTACAGTCACCAAGAACAGTATGTATGCATGTACATATGTGGGAATAGTCAAGTACAGATCCATATAAAAATATATATGTGTACTTGGGTACAGACACTTATAGCTTTGCTTTGTAGGACATGACTGACACTTTGATTTTCATCAGGAGGTCAGGCAAACATCTTGGCATTTCACTGTATGGGACACAAAAAACTTGTGCAAATGAAAACCAAGCAATTCAAAACCAATTCAGGCTTTAACCCTACATTCAATTATGCCATTTCATTTAATCTGTTCTAGTGAAACTACCATCCTTATAAAAATAACTTTTTATACCACAGAGTATGTTAGGACACCATGACAGGGACATGTACTGTCCTGAATAGTACCAAGATTATACTACCGCCAGCCTAAAGGAAGCAATTCTTTCCAAATAAAAAAGCTGTTCTGTCATTCCTTGGCTGACCATACACAATTCAAAGCACATCTTGGAAAGAATATATTGCTGGAGGGAAGAGAACCATTAAATAATTAAAATATATATTAGCAAAGCGTCTCTGTGTTTTACGTTCATATAAAGTGCGAGGGTCAGATTAAAGAGTGTTTAGATTTTTGAAAAAGTGATAGCATGCTGACACTTGGATGCTCCTGGGTTTTTACTTATACTATAATAAATCACTTTCCCCGTTAAAAAGAAGTCTTTAGAACTGCCACACCTGTAAATTCACTATAGGCAGTAAAATCAAATCATTTATCTTCCTACATAGATAAAAAATCCAATTAGACCAATCAGACTGTGGTGCCACATTAAAAAATGCTGCAATTTTACCTTGGATCATCACAAATGTGTATGTATTTAAGATGCCAGGAAGCGACAAAGGGATATTAAATGGCAACCATTGGAAGTACACCACCTCCACTGAAATTACAAGGTATATTTTGGCTTTATGTTTATTTCATCTTCTCATTATCACTGTGGCCTGCCCTTATTTAAAATGATTCTTTCTCCTGTTTCTCTTTTCTTGGGTGGATAAATAAGTCGATTATAAAGCATGCACAGAGGATTCTTAGGTAGTCTGTGCTTGTCCTCTGAGGTACCCTCTTGTTTTCCCCCTAGGAAAGAAATAATCTCTGGAAAAAATGCTTTTTGCCATTTCTGCATTCATAATTGGATTAATTTCTAACTTCAGATCTTTGAAAATGAACCATACAATACACGTTGTTTTCTGAAATTGGAAATACATTATGAAATACAAGATTGTAAGTATCAATAATGGAAAATCAGTTTATATTGACTAGTTTTCATATATTTATAGACTTCAGGAAAGTTAGACTGATTTCTTTGGACAGTATTCTGTATACTCAGTCTTTGGATTTACATTACATATGTAAGCATCACAATATGCAATATGATATTTTTCAGTTTTATCTTTCACTAATGTGATTTTTAAGCAAGTAGCTTTCCCTTATCATATGCCTAGAAATCTTGGAAATTCTTCACTTTCAAATTCTCCACTTGCACCCTGGAAAATGGAATAAAAAGTGACCCTTTGGACTGCTGACATCCAATCCCCTGTGATTTCAGACAACCGTGCACCACAACATCTTTCTTTAGTGCATTAAAAGTGAAATTTTGGCCTCAGTTTGTTTTCCAAAACTACACTCTTTTGTAGGTTAGAGATTTTGGCATGGATACTTTCTGTCTGATTATTTTTCTCCCACCACCCATTTATTTCAAATAAGTCTTGCTTTGTTTCCTTCTTTAGATTATTTTAGCCCCTTTTTGTATGGTAATCTCTTCATGCCTTCTCTGAGTCTAAGTAGCTTTCATTTATTGCTGTAATTAAATCTCTCCCATAAATGAAGGACTAATGCTCTGCAGAATATTTGTAGTGCATTGTCACTAAAGCTTTGGATGATGGGGTTATACTTCCTTTGCTCTGTTCATTACGTAGCTTCTTGTGTGGCTACATGACTTTGTCAGCCGTCATCTGATGAGACTGTCTCCTCTTCTGTCATCTCCACTAAACTTATATTTTAGACATCAGTGAGACTCCTATGACCCTGTGCTTTGCACAGTCATTTTACCATATCCTAAATATTGCTATTTTCTGGACTGAGAAGTTAAAAATGCATTTTGCTAGGACATTAGCTGAGGTGTTAACACAGGTCAGTTCTTCTTCCAGAGTGTATATGCATTTTAGCTGCATCTTCCACTGTCCTTTTAAAGCATGTGGTACCTGATAAATTCTGCAGAGAACCATATGAGATGACATTCCCATTGCATTTCCAGTTGATAAGACACGTCAGAGACCATGACTGGGATAGTGGACTATA
This sequence comes from Donacobius atricapilla, assembly GCA_013397315.1. NCBI lineage: Eukaryota > Metazoa > Chordata > Aves > Passeriformes > Mimidae > Donacobius > Donacobius atricapilla. Next base: position 367,048 of record WBMY01011924.1, on the reverse strand, counting down.
ATCAACTAATTAGGTCATTTTGCACTGCCAGTTCTAGGGTACTTCTGAGGGGCTACTCAGAAACAGGAAACATTAATACTGGTGAATAAAGCACATAGTGCTTTTGGTGGTCTCCAGAAACAGGTAATGGATGACCCCTGTTAAAGGGTTTCAGATTTCAAACTATGTGCCTCTATTCTGCTTTATTTTCACTGTAGATATTTTGATATAGTCTGTTTTGGATTTCTGCCTTGCAATTCTATGTCTCAGTTCTTGATTCTCAAGAGACTGAAGACCCTCTTGTACATTAAAAAAAAAGCAGTTATGGAGATAAGTTAATTCCTGGCTATGTCATGCTTAAAAATGATAAGAGATGTAGAAAACCCTTTATAGCCAAAAGAAAAGAGGAGGCATTTTCTTATTCCTATCCCTGTTGTTTCTGAACTTTAAGTCTCTCAGGCATTTTCCCAGCAGTGTGTTTGGTTCTCCATTTCCCATCTACTTTAGGCAAACTGAGGATAATTTTGATTTGTTTAATGGCTCATTGCTTACTAAACTGAATACTCATCTGTCGCCCTGATTTTTTCAGCCTTCTCTTCTCTTTCACAGTTTCATGGTTTGGGTTCTTTCTCACGCTCTGGTCTGTAAACACTGGCCAATGTAATTGTAGTTTCAAGGAAAGTTTTCATTCTCGTTCTTAGAGATATGGACAACTGATGGACAGTTGTCTTGATCAATGGGATGGGGAGAGGTGTCATCCTTCTCTCCCAGTCCCTGGCCTTTGTAGAAATACTATAAAATGGAGTCAGACCTTTAAATAAATCAGTTTTAGTTTATGCCTTCTGATCAAAGTCTGAGTGCGTGTTTGTGTGTGTGTGACGAACTGCATCACTCATCTGAAATTTTATTTTTAATGTTAACTTGTCACAGCTACAAAGAAGTTAACGAAGAGTAAAGGGCCTACTTGAGCCCCACTCCTAGTACAAGTAGGAGGTAAATACTTCATGTGTTTTTCAGTATGCCTGAAAACACACCATCAGGTTTATTCTCAACAGCCGGTGAGATTCTTTTCTCATGACAAGTTAAGAAATTGCCTTGTAATGCAAAAAGATGCTCTTGATGCTGCCTCTTGATACTTAATCTCAAATATCAACACAGACCCCTCTTCAATGAAAATTATGTAATCATGAAATAAAGTCAGTATTTTAATGCTGTGCTGATACACAGCACTACGCAGAATCTCCAAAATACTGAGACCTGTTGCTATATGTAGTGCTTTAAAAACTTCAAATTCAAGAGCCAATCACAGCCATGTTGGTGTTGTTTGGTATATCTCTATGAATATAATCTAGCTATCATTTAGCATGTGATATTATTATTATTAAATATGCAGATATATTAATAATTCACTACATCATTTAGTTGGATGTTTAAAAAAAGATTTTATGAATCTATTATTTAAATGGGATAAAGGATTATGTGGTTCTTTATGCAGAAAATATATCTCATCTCTCTTACTTTATTATCTCATTTGGTTTTAGATGAAGGATGTCAGATTTCATAATGAGGGAACGAGATCTCATTTTCACCAAGGCTGCTCAAATTTAATGCAAGAGTTTCAAGCTCCACTGTTCCTCTAAGTAATAAGGCTCTATATGTCATACTTTTTTGCTTGTGAAATGTGGAGTAAGGGCATTGTGAAGCTTCTATTTCCAAGGTGCTCAACTGCCTGTGAATTTATTAATTGAAAAGACTACAGTAAATAATGTCTTCCTCGGTTATAGTTTCTTCTTTTTAATATGCATGGGATTGTTTCTTCAGGGCTTTTGGGAGAGAGAAAACTATGTGGTCAAAGAATATCTATGATGCATCAGTGATATGATGCATCAGTGATATTCTCCTACGTACAATATGTGCTATTCTATTATTTTCTAAAAATCGAACTTCAGTTTAGGATGGATTCTGAGATAAAAACAGAGTCCAAACAATTTTTAATATATTACTTGATTTAAATCTTCTGTACACCACCTGTCTCTGGTGATCATCTTCCATTAGAATTTTCATCCTTCGGTTCTTCAGGCTTTTTCTTGGAGCACCTAACTGTTTTTGTTGGCAAGCATGTGTGGCGTGCTTTGAAATGCTCAGACTGTGTCTGATGATTCATAAACCAATGGTGGGTAGGTTCATTCGAGTGTTTAAGTCTAATGAAATGATTGAAATTATTTAAGTCTAATGAAGCATAAGCCATCAGCCAAAATCTGGAATAGTGCCAGGACAGAGGTTCTGATTTTCTTGCTTTACTTACTGGGTCAGGGCTGACAAGGTCAAACCTCACATGCACAGCTAAGTGAAAATTAAAACAGTGCTGTTTACAATAATTTCTGGTGACATGTTTAAGAATTTTAAACTGCCCTAGGAACATGAAGCCAGATATTTAAAGACTATTCAACCACAATTCATGGAATTTTAATTGGTGTAACAGTCACAGTGGGTTATAGACATAGAAAAATTATTTCTGAAATGCAAGATCAGTAAAACAGCACATATTTAACACTTATCGGAAAGTCAATCTTTCATATATATTCCTTCCCCCAACCTGAGGGTGAAGAAAAGCCAGTTAGGATTTCCACAGGCATCATGAAATTTTTGGGACCCTCAGGAAGCAGATAATATGCAGAACTCTGGCGCTGTTCAGGACTAATGTGAGAGCAGAATTGATGAGAGGTTGTGTTCACGGAATAAATAGAGGTTCATCAAGAAATTATAATTTGTTGCTTAACAGAGAAATTGACTGGGTTTGGTCCAAAAAATCAGAAGAAATTATTCCCTAATTTTTCACTGATGTAGAATGTTGTGAATATTCAGGTGACTGACCATACACAATTAAGCATGAAATTCCTGAGTTAATTTATTTTGCTGATTGCAGAGAACATTTCATTTCTTATCTTTGAGAAGGCTTGAGAGTTTTCACACTTATTCTCTCAATTTATAATTTTGACTATTGCATTGCCATTTTTACATGGTTTAAGGTGAAGACACCAAGCAAAAACAACTTGTCCTGACTAGGGCACTTCTCACTTTGTAAACAAACTTGAGACACTGGCCTCCTGTTCAGAAAAGTGAGTCCAAGATCTAGGGTCAGATCTCCAGAGAATATTGTAATAAGATACAATTATAAGTAAAAATTAGTACTAGGCTTTAAATCTGAATTTTCCAAAATTAGGAAACAAATTATTAGTTCAGATGGCAATCAAACAGAAGATATAACTAATGTAAAGACATATCATCATAGCACATCACATTTATTGGACTATTCTGCCTAATAGATCTCCAGATGGTTCCTATACTTATATTTAACAGCTTACTTAAATGTCAGATAGAAACTTCAAAATAACCTGGTGAAATCACTCAAGGCAAAATCTGGCTAGCTGACGCATACAGCATTTGTCATTCCAACATAGGCCTTTATTGTTACTGTTGTATTATCGTCAAATATTGGATTTTTAATGGCATGTAAAGAAACTCCAGTAAACATTACTCAATTATTGAAGACTAATCATTTTATGCATGGTTTTTATCAATGGGGGATTATTTTCTTAGTAAGTCTGGGATTGAAATATGGGTGATTTTACTCTCATGAAGGTAATGTGATGGCATACTCCAGAATTATCTGATCCAACCTTTCTGCAGGTGTCTGTTCAATGCTTTGTTCACATTCCTGAGATAGAACAAAACTAAGCCTGAAGATATTATCTCAACATTTTGGTATACATACATAAATAAAATTATCCTTGTAAAACAGAAATGCCAGAATGAATAACTGAGGAGCAGAATTTTGATTTACACCTAATAGTTTAATTGTCATTGCTAATGAAATTCCAGGATTTCTTTTTGAACCCTTGACTAAGAGCTATCTTTGAAACCAGAGATGTGTAATGTTCTATTCAGTTTATTATTTCATTAGCAAGGGTGACCCCGGGTACCCTTGGTGTTCCTGGCCGCAGGAGCACTGCTGGCTCATGGGCAGCTTGTTTTCTACCAGGATCCCCAGGTCCTTCCCCTCCTTTTTCAGCAGGTCAGCCTCCAGCCTGTGCTGCTGCCTGAGGTTATTCTTCCCCAGGTGCAGGACCCTGCACTTTCCTTTGCTGAATTTCAGACAGTTCCTCTCTGCCCATCTCTCCAGCCTGTCAAGGTCCCTCTGAAGGGTTGCACAGCACCCTGGGGCATCCACCACTCCTCTCAGCTTTGTGTCATCAGTGGGACGCTGAGGGAGGCCTCTGCCCCTTCATCGAAGTAAGTGATGAACAAGTCCAACAATACTGAGCCCAGGATGGGACCTCTCCAGTGAGAGGCCTCCAACTACATCCTCATGGAAAAGACCCTGAGGCAGATATTTTGTTATTCTTACTTTTAGATTCTGGTTATCTTTATAAAACTCATATAAACAGGATTCATACAGAGGATTGAGTTAAAACTTGATTAGTATTAGGTGAATGTTTTATTTATGCTGTTGATCTAAACAAGCCTACTCTTTATGTAAGCAGCATATGTACAAAACAAACTTCCAATAATGTTTAGATTTCCAGGATAAAAAACTGTTCCCCTGCAGCATGATAATATCCAGATTTTTCTCCTTAAGCTTGCCTGAGGTATACTTGTACATTCATTGAAAGAGGACATAGGGGATACAAGGCAGCGGTGAAAATGACTGAACTGAAATGGCTTTGACCATTACCAAAAACTAAGCAAATAGAAAATTGGAATAGAACACATGCAGTGTATACAATCATAAGTCAGTAGGAAGTCTCTACTGAAGTAATATGGGGCAAGAATCTTTTTGAGACCCTCTTTATTCCCTTAAAATTTTCTGTTTATATTTTATTTTCTTAACCCTTTTTCCAATTGGTCTACATTCTAAGTATTATCAACACTGCTTAGAATTTCACGCCATTTATTTTGATAGGAATTTGACATATATTTTTACAGGCTAAAAGTAGGCATTCAAATGTCTTTTAAAATTCAAGCTTGTCAGCTGGACTGGATAAAATTAGGTCCATATAGGTTTGGATTATTTCCTGCTGCCATTTCTTGAGAAGATTTGACCAGAACACATGAAACCATCTGTTACAGAAAGAAAATATACCTATCTTTTGAGTGCTTACATATTAGCTTTGTGTTCAAATTTCAGCCATAAAGCAAAACTATATTTTGTATAAATAGTATTATTCCTTCTTTGTTTCAAGCTTTTATGTCCATGTAATTTTAAAATTTTCCATATGAACTTCCCACTTTCTTTTCCATCATCAAATTGGCCAAGTTGTTACTCTATCTACTTAACCCCTCATCAAATAGAAAAGTTCTTTCCATAAATTTAAGGCAATTTACTTTCTCTATCTCTCTTTCTTGCTCTGTCTTTTCTACCCTTCTCTAGTAAATGAATAATGTAATATCACCATATCAGTATTCATGCACATCCTCATCATTTAGTGATGACAGTAAATCAAAGCTGAAAACACATCTGTTTACAGAGAAATTTCCATATTTCATATACTGTATGCAAATTCTATGCAACTTTTGTTATTTCCTTGAAGGCAGAATGTTCATTCTTCTGACACAGCTAATTACTTCTGTATCCAAGTTTGACTTGCTGATGAGATATATTTATGGTTTTCAGTACTGCATTAGGAGTCTTCTCCAAACCATGCAGTTCATGAACTTAACATACTGAATTCAAGCTACTGGTGATGGCTTCATCTTTAAAGATCCCATCATTCTGAGCATAGTAAGTTAACACAAAAGGAAAAGAGCATTACTGTAAGCAGAATGACAACAGTAAAAAGTTAAACAAAAATATCTGATCTATATTTCATTGTATCTTAGTTAAATTATTGCAAGTGGTTTGGCTTGTGCTTTTTTAATTAATTATTTTTCCCTGCATGCAAGAACAAAATGTTCTTTCATTAGATATTTAAATGCACACCTACTTTCTAGGGTTGAACAATAAAATGTAACACCTGTAGTATTTTCTTTGCTAATAAAAGTAACTTTCATTTCTTCATCATTTAATTGAATAGACTTCCACCGCATTAAAGAATATATATATATGTACATAACATATGGTGACTATTTGAAATTTGTTCTGTGCCTTATAGCTCATGTACCTTTGAAGACTGTATGCACACGCCAACTTATGACCTAAGCAATATGCTGTTTTATCAGGACACTTCTACAGTAAGAAGTTTTCCCTTTCACAGATTTTAGTGATATTCTGATATCACATAAAGAAATCCTAATTGAGCACCTGACAAAGATATATTGAGTAAAAGATAAGCATTACCAACAATATTGGCTATCTACCAAAGTATAGCAATAAAAGCAGCAATCAGCTCCCCAGAACTTTCATGTTTTTAATGCCATATAATATTTGCATGCTGTGGACTATTGGGAAATGCTTCCATAATTGACTGTTTTAGAGACAAAGGCAACAAATACAATTTTAATTGGAAATGTGCATCAGTTTAAAAAAAAGAATTCTAACAAACCTAATAATTTCTGGCTCCTTGAGTCAAACAATACTATCAAGACCATCTGCAGTATTACTCTGATGATTGTAATTATGTTAATAGTTTAGCAAGTGCATGACTTGATATTAGTGGCTCCTTCCTTCAGCACTGCAAATCCTTGCAAATCTATTTACTTAGTGGGGTGAAAGTAGAACAGAATTTTTGCTTTCTACAAAGAAGTGGGAAAATGCATTCTTCTCTAATATATTTCCTTAATAGATATCCACTTTTTTTTTGAGGTCAGTGCCAAGTCTGTCACATCATGTAACAAAGTTGTAAATCTAATTTTTTATTTAATGAATTTTCAAGTGATTGATGAGCAGCAGAAGAATGATTGTCATTCCTTCAAAATTGTGATGGCATCAGATTTGTCTTGCTATAATGTCTGCCTTTCGTTCATTGTAAATCAGGCTATTTAATCTCCTCCCTTTTATGCATATTGGAGTTCCTCGAGGAAAATTCATAGCTGGAGTATGTACATCTATTAGAGAAGGTTCTTTATAGAAGCTGATGTATTTGAGGACACGGTATTGTTTTGACAGTAGGTTTAATGCTTATTCTTTAACGTTTATGGTCTAATGTTTATGGTTATGGAAGGTCTAAATTATGATTTGTCAGCATAATTAGATATCCATCCATTAAAAGAATTACCTCATTCAATTGTTTTTGTTCTTTTTTTAAACCAGGTTCTTTGCCCATAATTTTCTCATTGCTATTATAAAGCATAAGGCTGCCACAGTGCATCAGAATAAAATTCCCTTTGGGCACATGTGCTTCTGTACTCCTGACAATGAAGGCATCGAGTGAATGTGAGCTGACTTGGCATACGCTTGATAGCAGTAAAATCACGAACCAAAAAGTATGAACATTTTGAATTGCTGAATGAATTATTCCTCTCCATGGCTTTCAGAACATTTAACCATTTTCAAAAACAAAATCCAGATCCATTCCTGGAGCTTAGCTTTTCCTCAGTAATCTTGCACGGGACAAAGTCATTCATTGAAACAAAACACCAAGAAACTAGCAGACACTTTTTCTTGCTGTGTTCATCCTGAATCAAACACACGTTGATTCTTGGTTAAAAAAAAAAAAAAAAAAAAATTATGCCAATGCTATAAAAAATATCCATACAACTGACAGTCTATCTCATCTCATACCCCCTCCCACAACTGTTTCTGCTATTGTTCTATTTCACTAAAGAAAGCAATATATGAAGTAAAAAGTCCTGAAAAAATAAAGAAAATAGTATCATAGGTACAGCATATTTGACAAAAGGAAGTTGTGAAAATGAAGTATAATTAAGGACCTTTTTTGACAGAAGCAGATGTTTAGGTAAATTGTCAGTTTGAATAGCTAAAAGAGGCAAAATAATTGCTGCAATTCAAAGTATAGCGCTATGCTAGTAAATGTTTAAGGAGATGAATCAAGAGTTAATTTTATTTTAAAAATAATTATATACCTGCCAAAATCCAAATAATAAAAAGTGTACTCAAAAAACCCTTAAAAATCTGAAATCACCTGCATTATATCTACTATCACCTAGTTATGTATATTATGCCTGAAATGGAGACCATTACATAAGCCATACTTAAGGCAATTAAGCTCTACCACCACCGCTGCTAGTCAAAGCAGGTGGACAGAGCCATTTAAAGCCAGTTGGCCCTTCTACTTGAATGAGTATTACGAGTTTTCAGTGTTGAGTTAAAACTTGTTCACACTGTGGATAAAAGAGCTCTTTATTACAGCAAATTAAACATTACCTATTTCATGTTATCAGCTAAACCAAACAGCATCATCTAAGGTGCTGCTATTTGGTAGTACCAAAAGCTCAGACAAAATAAATCACCTATGCACCAACAAGGCAGCTGGCTGTCCCTTGCTTGATGAATGACCCCATTTGGAGTATTGCATCCAGCTCTGGGGTCCCCGGGATAAGAAGGGTGTGGATATGTTACAGCAAGTCCAGAGGAGCAGCAGGAAGATAATCAGAGATGGAACAGCTCTCCTATGGAGAGAGGCTGAGAGAGCTGGGATTCTGGAGGGGAGACCCTGGAGCAGTCTTACTGTACCTAAAGGGGGCCTGGAAAAAAGCTGGAAAGGGATTTTATATGAAAGCCTGTAGTGATAGGACAAAAGGGCATGTCTTTAAGTGGAAGAAAGCAAGTTTAGATTAGGTATTGCAAAGAAATTTTTGACATAAGGGGTGCCCCATTTCAGTAAGAGTAGGATGAGGCTTTGAGGAATCTGGTCCAATGGAATGTTTCCCTGCCCATAGGAAGAGATTGGAAATAGATGATCTTTGAGGCCGTTTCCAAACCAAACCATTCTATCAATGTTTTTGTATCTGAGAGAAAAACTGTGGATACGACAGTGAAAATCAAAACCACAGGAACAAATACACTGGGAATAAACTGGGAACATAGACCTGTGAGAAGCTGGTAGAAAGGTTTTAAATGAAGTCTTGTATGAAGCAGTGTTACATGGGGTGCTAACAAACTTACATTCTGTACTTGACTTGTGGTGTGTCTTATTTTTCTAGAAATATTAAGGAATGGATCAAAAGTTATTTTTAACAATACCATTTTAGTGGCATTATTTGGGCCCCATAAAGCAACTCATCAGACTTTATTTGATTAACCTTATAAATTGTATTTGAAAGGCCTGATATTGAGAAGCAGAAGATAAATTTAAAAAACAAACAAACACCCGACAAAAACAAACAAATAAACAAACAAACAAACAAAAACAAGCCACAAAATACCCTAGACACATGAAGTTTGTCTATCTAATCCGTAATGATTTTCTAATATATCAGGAAACATTGTTCTCTGACAACACTTTCATTTTTGCCTTTGAATTTTTATCTGTGTTCTAGGTTCATCTAATATTTTCTTGGGTAGAAAATCTGAGGATGTTCGTAATGGAATTGGAACTATTAGTATGATAAAAGTGAGTTTTGCACAAACTTAAGGAGTATTAACTATCTTCATTGATCTAATAAAAAACTTATTTATCTTAATCATGTCAATCTGAAAACATCAGTTGTAACAAAAAGTTTTGTAGGTTGGTGGGAGGAATTTTAGATTCACATTTCTGCTGTAGTTACACAGTTATATTGACATATAAGCAGAAAACAGTTGTGACAGATAGTCAGAGAAAAAGGAATGGCATAATTTATATAAACTTAGATGAAAATATTGCTATAGGATAACTGAAAGAAAAAGATGAACAACGTTATCCCAGTTAAATATTGTACTGAGGAGGTATGGGTTGTTGCTCCCTATGGCAAAAGCACGTTTAGGCTTTGCAAGCAGGATCAGCATTGTACTCTAGCTTAACAAGGCAGTCAAGTGTATACACTGTAATATTATACTTGTGAATGGTCCTGATGACTTCTGAAGGTCTTGATTCAAAGATTTTCAAATCATTAATAAAATATCCTTTGGCTGCATGGGCTCTAAAGCCTAAGTACTGACTGAGGAGGTAGAGGATGCTACCTGCATTCTGCCACAAGTATTTACTGCACCTTTTCTGTTCCTCTTAAAAAAACCCTTAAATTTTATATAAAGATAAAATTGAATATGTTCTTATCAGATCAAAGGGGGTTTAATTTCTTTCTTCCTGCTTATACTTACACTCAATTTCTCAGTAAAATACAACAAGTTATTTGATATTTAAAACAAATAAATCTTCTGTATCTGCAGATTCATGATCCTGGGAGAAATTATTATTATTATAATGTTGCATATATGATTTTGACAATGAAATGTGTGATTTTTTACTACTTCTGGCAAGGAAATGGATTTAATATTCTTAAATGCTTAGAAAGGTTAAGAAATGAAATGCAAATGTGTTTCTCTATTAAGCCAGTACATTTCCATCTAAACTGAAGTGAAAAAAGCCAGTATAGTGGGATCTCTTCAGATTCATACAATACCTAATATGAAAAACAGTATTCCCAGCACATTTGTTCTTTCTTTTCCAGCTCATTTACTTTTCATCTATAAGCCTATTTGGAGCTTCTATTACACAGTGAATGATTTTCCAATTTATGCCACATTCACTCATATTTTACTTACTGTCAGTAATTAAAAGAACACTTCTTTTGTCTTTCAAGTTAATTTTTATTGTCATAATTAAGGTTATGTCTTAATCCTGCTTAATTTTATGGGAATTTTGGTTCTGTGAATGGGACAGGAATTTGTTCAGCCTTCTTGGCATTACACTGGGACAGAAATGGAAGACCTTAATTTATTTAAAAATTGATAGAAAATTCTTTAACTGAGTGAATGCCATCCACATATTCTTTTTTGGTCTGAAAGCCTATCCATGTGATAGGACTTGTTCCACTAGCCGCCTTAACTTTGAATAAAGTTTGCATTCAGGAGCAAATCTGGGAATCCAAGAGATGCCAGTGTTACTCCATGTGAGTGTGCACGGACATGATTGCTGGGAAACACCTGCTCCATCCTCCACGAGCCTCATGTTGGCCAAATCATGTATCCTGAGCATGACTTTTATGTACTTGCATATACTGGATATTCATGTTGATAGCCCTGTTCATATTTAAAGTGGCTTAGGAGCTGTTGCTTTGAGTTATGTAGTTCTTTTTTCATGGTTTCCATTGCATTCTCTCCTTTTTTTTTATTTTTTTTTTTTTTCCCCCTTGGTGTTCTGGTACCAGACCTGGACAAAACCATGGAGTAAGTATAGGCTTTAAGGCAGCTGCTTACCTGTGCAAAGCTGAAAATTCTGGAGACTCCCTTCATTTCCAATTTATGAAAAAGAAATATTGCATTTCCTCTGCCACTGTTTTTCATACAAATTTAAGGAAACAAGAATAAAGGATTAGTTTTTTTTCTAGAAGAGGCAGCTGTGCCACAGTCTGCTGGCCCTTTTTTGATACCTCCCATCCCCAGTGAGATTTAAGTTGAGGATAGTCCAGCTCAAGAGAAATCCTAATTATTTTTTTAAAGGAAAGCCAAATCAAAGATCAGCTAGGGTTGTGGTGCTAGCAAACGCTTTGGGTAAAGGCCCATTTCTCTCATTTTGGAGATGTGTATACTTCTGTGGGGATGACAGATTTGTTTTCATTTGCTGCACAGTGCTTTCATTTTGTACACACCTTTAGCTGTGAGTGACTGTGGGAGGCATGTAACAGTATTATTTAAAATTTCAGAAAGCAATTCTGCTAACAAATTAAATTTACTGCAGATTGTTGCACTGAGAATTCTGACATTGTGCCCTTTAGTGGTGGAACTGCTACCAGGGATGTGTTGCCTAAGTAACCGGTTTTAATTTACTTGTTTGGAAACTTGTATGGAACTTAGATGTAGCAGCCCTGACTCAATCCATCTCATACATTCTGGCACATTTTTGATCTGTTCTTTATTTTGTTTAATGAGATTTTGTTCTAAGGCTGACTTTTCAGTCTTAGCATTATTTTTCTGTGACTTTCCTGTTTTAGCTTAATTTTCTGTTGCTCTTTGATTTTTAAAATCCCTTCTCCCTTTATTTTTTAAATAATTTCCACTCTTATATCATTGAGTCTCTTCCGGAAATATGGACAATAGTCATGAGAAATACACTGTTATTTGTTCTTAAATAAAAAAGTCATTACTCAAATAGGCATTAATAATTTCTTTCCAAGACTCTTAAAGATACATCTAAACATCAATAAATCCCATCTTTATGATAGCATTAGGAGGACAAAATTTAAGACAAAAGCAAATTGTTCTGGTCATCTGGTCTGACTGTCCACAACAATTTAGACCTGAAGTTGTCCATCTTTTTGCATATAGGAATATTAAAGATTGCAGTTTCTTAAAAGTCACAGGTTAGAAATCAGAAACAGTTTCCAGCTTCCTTATCCTAACCAATAGAAGGTATTTGCTCTCAGAAAAGTCTGTTTATTAACCTCTGGGAAACCAGTGCCATCAAACAAAACAAAAAACACAATTGAACTCTAAACTGGGGCATGACTGATGTTACCAGCAGGTTTTGACCTTGTTTTAGTCTCAAGAATTCCACAGAAAATTTATTTCTCAAGCTGTTGATTACACTGGTCAGAAGGAAATTTATTACCATAAAGAAAGAGGAAAATTTTCACTTAAATTTCCATCTTCAAAACCTCCTAAGAGTTCATATGTTAGAATGGAAGATATACTGTATTTGATGCAAACCACCAGTTTTTTACCTTCCTTCAGCATGAACAGTTTCTTGCTAATTGTTTTCTCTTGTGATAGAGCTTATAATTGCCAAATAAAGTTTGAGCTATTAACTGAAAACGTAATGTCTTTTTTACCCAGGCTTTTGCTCCATGGTGGTGCCTTGTTCCTGTCACTTCCCTGAACATCTGAGGACAAACACCAACCATTGTCATGATATCTCTGAGTTTTCTTTAGAAAAAACTTACTTGGACACCATGATGTCACAGGCAAAAGGACAATGTGAAAAAAGACATTTACTGCTTGTCATAAATGCTCTTTTCCAGTCTAATAATGTTTAGAGCACACATTTCACATGCTATGTCGAAGGGAAGGAGATGTCAGAACACAGAACCTGTGGATACAGTGTTGTAGGCAGAGGATGGTTTCTTTGTCTGCCTCCAAACTGTCTTTCTCGGCTTTGGTAGGTGTTATTACCTCAGCATGGCCTAGTTTTCCTCTGGGGAAGGATTATATCACAGACAGTGTGATAGCTATCACAGACAGTCTTGTCTGAAATCACAGAAAATCTTGTCATTTGCTAGAAGGTTTGAGTGCAAGGAACAGAGTAACAAATCTCTGTCTATACCTCCTGCACCTGCATCCAGCCAGCTGCAGGACCTGCCTGCACTAAGACTTTCATTCTCTTTTCTTGCTGATTATTCTGCATTAGGTTTTGAGTTGGCCTCTGATTTAGAGCTATTTATTCAAAACTGCTTGGTGTTTCAATTAGAAAGAAAGTCCCTAATTTTTCATGAGGTGTTGGTTAATGTAATTACATATTTTCCATCCAGGCATGCTGCAGATATGCACCTGTAGACTTATACTACAAACTTTTATTCTGCCTGCTTTCTTGGTACACCCCTTCAGCCATTGCTGTGAACATTTCTTTTGTGCCACCAGGGCTAAAACTCATTAGTATCTGTCAGGTGCTTTTTGCTTGTCTCCCATCGAAAGAGTCAGCTGTGTCAAAGCTGTCCATGGTTTATGTCACAGAAATTACTATAGCAAGAACTAGCACCTTGCTGGCAGCAGCCTCAGCAGAAGAACAGAGGAACTGAGGAGCAATAAAGTCTGAAGTGCATTGACAAAAATATAAAGGAGCTCTGACAGTTTAAATCTCTTGAGAATCTGTTTCAGGGATGCGGCTAACTTCTGGTTCACAGGTGTGAAAAGGCAATAGGTAGGGTGAATGCTCACCATCGTACTTGGTATATGCTGTTTAATTGGACAGGTGATGATACTTTTTCTAACTTTGTTCGCAGAAAAGTTCTGCTATTAAAACTTAATTTTAAGGTAGGCTTGTCTAGGTGCATATGTACAGAGCAACCTGAATTTGCTAGTAATTGCATCTCAAGTTTTGGGTTTCTCTATGGTATAGTCAGAATATTTTTTTTTTAATGAATTGCCATTAATAATTTTTTCTCCTAACATTACTAGAATACTGAAGACAGACTTTAGTGTATGGTCTGTACTTACCAGATAATCCAGAAAATAATTAACCACTTGTTATAAAACAATTCCTATCTGCTTGGGAAACATTACACTGGGCTTCTACCTCTTCCACAACTGTAAATTTACCTGCCATTAAGTATGTAACTATTCTTTGATAAGTTATTTCATTTCTACATAATGCATGCTAAAAATGTAATTTTCTTGCAGTAATGGATGTTCAGTCATTATTTATTGTCTTGAGAATTTTTTTTCCAAAATAGAATAGTAATAGGCAGTGAATCAATTAATATCCATTTACTAATCTTTGAAGATGAACTGTTTAGGGTAGAGCTCTGACTACCTGTGATTGCTATTTGTTTTCTGGGTTTTTGTCCTATGAAGGTTATGCTCAAATTGCTTCAGTATGATCTGAAGTCCTCAGATATCCTTGGCTGCAGTCAGTGAGGCTTTTGGCCTTATAAAGACAAGTAGAAGGCTCATTAATCAGTAGATTTTTATTGGGAATAGGAATATGCTGGGTCTCTGTGATAGGTACTGCATTTTGAAGGTTTTGAAACTGTAGATTTGAAATTATGTGCCACTGGTGGAAAGCACCACTCACTTTTTACTGAAAGGGCTCACAGAATAGGTCCAGATGACATATATGGAAGTGGTCGAGGATAAAAAAGACAAGATATTAAATTGTTTTCCATCCTTTTTCATAACCCAGTATATAAGAAGTTTGATATACAGTCACAGGCTGTAACCTTCATGTCAATTTGACAGAGCAGATCTCAGGGCTTATGAGGGCTTGTCTTGCCCTGTTTGAGCTTGTTTAAACAATTTTATACTGGCCAATTCATTGTAGCCCAAGTCAGCATAACCTGTGTGATAATTGCTCTACAGCTAATATCTGAAAAATTTATGCATTCCCTGAACAAACGACAGCCATTTATTTCAGCTGAGGATGAGGGAGGCATTGGGTAACTTACTTCAGTAAGGAGCCAAGGAGAAGGAAGAAAGCTCTTGCAAGAAACTGTGCTAAATTGGACCCAAATGAATCCTAGTGCAAAGATGAAGACTTTCTGAATTATGCCCCTAAAAGACCATAGCTGCCCTTCTGGTGAAGAGTTCAGATTATTGTTGGCTTGACTCAATATGTTCCCATTCTTCTTGAGGGAGATTGAAGTTGCTGATGTTAGACCCAGAAGACCATTGTAAAGATGAAGACAACAGAAAGAAAATCGTTAGATGCTTGGAATGTCATGTACATCCACTGGATTAATGAGGATTTTCTTGGATAACTTGGACTATTAGAACAGAAATTGTGCTGTTTAAAATTCCTAGGTCTATATTTATGTGTTTCCCTGTTACTCATAGAAAATTTTAAATGTAACAGTTTTATATATTTCAGATTTATTTTATAATGAAATATGTCCACTGGAGTTAGTGAAACAATTCTACCTCTTTTTGCAGTGTGATGGGCATCTAAGCATTTATCCCTTGGGGCAAACTTTGATCTAACTTAGAAATTCTCAAGACTAATTTTTTTCTTGAATGTTTTGATAACATTCAGCTAAAATCTTCACTAGAATTGTTTATTTGAACTGCTGCTTATATATTTGAAAAAATACAGATAGTAATTTGCTCACTCAGGTGAGTTGCTTTTTTGATGTGGTAAATACCTAGCTCACAGCAGCTGTCTAGAATTTTAAATTGGTAAGGAAAAGAAATAAAGTTTACTGCCATACTTGAAATAACCTGTCATTATCTATAAACACCACATTCATTTTAAACTTTGCAATTCAACAAAAAACATTTAATAAGGAATGGAAACTATTGCTGCTGATGGTAGGCGATACCTAACTGTGAAAAACAGCAACCATGTAAACTCTGAAAATAAACACTGGGTGATTCAAAATCTCACTAACAACTTTGCCAGCTGTAGTCTGAAAATGTGTGGTGCATCTCTTTGAGCAGAGGATGAGAAGAGGACGTCTTTTTATCTCAATTTTTAATATGCTCAACTGCATTCAAAACTGTGGAAGTTGTTTTGCTTGCTGCAGGAGGACAACCCCCCTGGTGGTGGACCGATGGTATGGAAGCTTCTCTGGCATTGGTACTCCAAGACTACAGACATTTTCAAGAAAACAAAATCTTCAGGTTTCTAGGAAGTTTACAGATAAAACCATGCTGGGTTTTTTTTCTAAGAGAGCAGCTGAAAGCTTGTCACTTTAATGCAGGTGTAGGGGATCACTACCAGATGAATCATGTAGGGATAAGCAGCAGTCTGGGTAAGAAGTGTCAAGGAAGGATGGGAAATTGGGAAGATTTAGAGTCTGCATGGTAGACTAAGATATTTAGGAGTTTGGGTCTGTGAATGGGATTTACTTATTTTATTTGTTTCTTGATTTTTTTTTCCTGTGATCAGGGAGAATAATTTGTTTACTTCAACCACCTGGGACTTGTCTAGCCTGCCAGCTACACCCCCTTTCCTAGATGTGGTTGGGAGGTCAAGGGTTATTTTGTGTGACTGGGAGATGGAAATGGTGATATGGAGTGTTTCTGATTTGTTCCCTATCTCCAGTTTTTCTAGAAATCTCATTTGGAGCAGCTTCAGTGTCCCTCTGAGCTATATTTACTGCTGCTGCTTTATGAGAGTTTTTACAGTATTGGAAAAATGTCCATGTCTTAGTGGCAGACAGCTTAAGAAGGACAGAAGAAGGTTTGTTTGTTTGCATCTTCTGTTTGTTCATTTCTTTGCTTATCTCTTTGATTTCTCACTGTAAACAAAGTCACTCAAAGTACAAAATAACATTATCAAGTTCTTAAAAGCTGCCAGGAAAGTGTAAGGTTTGGAGATCTATGAGAACGTGCTGCATTTCACATTAACGTGATAATGCATCTAGACTGAGATTCATATTCATTTATCTTAGATTTAAGTATTAAATGAATCTCTAGAGCGAAACAATTTTTTTTGCTAATGATAGAATGAAAAATAGTCCGGAAATTAATAACAGTGATAGAATAATTCCTAGAGTTCCTTGAAGTGTGAAACTGTACTAAGTAAGACATAGCTCCAATTGAGAAGTGCTTACTCTAAATAAACTTTTTAATCTGTCTGGGTTAATTTAAGAAATATTATTAGGCATTTTAGACTTAGGATAGAGCTGTTTTATTGAGGCAGCACAGTTATCCTGTGATTATTTTTTTTCCAAGTGAAGCATGTACTCTGAAGTTTTACACAATTTCATTGTAAGTGCTAAGTTTCTACCATTAAGCTCCTGAGTGCTTTAATTTCAAGGACTTTTCCCAAAGCCTGTGCTTTCGTTGCATGAAGTTGAACTTCACATTAAATGCACTGAAAGTATGCTTCAAAGGAGCAAGTCTCTGTTCAGGATGACATCCTTTCACTTAATATCTGAGCTGAAAAGTATCTCTCTCTTAACTTAGTGGAATGTTATTTCTTTGTGTATCAAGATATTGCCGTTATATTGAAGTCTGACTTAGAACTGGTGGAGGAAGGTTACTCAGGGTAGGAATGCATTTCCTTACCTAAGCAGGTATTTTCTATATAAGGGAAAGAATTTCATCTTACCTCTAGACATAGTAGGAACTTAAATTAGAATTTTCTGTAGCCTTCTCATTGCAATTGGCTCAGTGCCAGCACAGAAGCAGCAATTGGGCTTTGGAAGTGCACCTCAAAAGCTGTGACTGTTTCTAGTGGCAGTTTGCCAATAAAACCTTCCTAGGTCATTCAGTTCTTAAGAACGAGAACAGAGGTGCTCTGGGCTTTTGAGGGTGTTTTTAGCAAGGTGTCAGAGGTTTCTCAGACACTTGAGCTCGGCCTTTTCTTTGTTGCATGATGTTTATTATTTTTGTCATTATTAAAACCTTTTACTTTACAAAACACCTCTGAAGAGCTGTCTCACTACTATTAAGCCATTCTGAAAGGTGCTGGATACCCTCAGAGACTTGATAAATCTTCACATGGCTTATTTCCATTTTGGCCATGTGCAAAGATTTTTATCAACTCAGCATTATTAATTCCTGCTTAGTCTTATTTATCATGGTGTATCAGAGAAAATCAGAAATTTTCAGAACACTTATTTGTTTATGGATGAAGAAGTTAAGATAAAGGGGAGTTTTGACCAAGAAAGATTTGTAGTAACATACCTCCTGTCTCTTTTTCAGGAATAATTTCTAGAAACATGTAAAGAGAGCATGACTGCTTGGAAATCCTCAGGAGTAGTATCATTGCAGAGATGTCCTAAGGACAAAATCAATAATATGGGAAAACTCAATGGATAAGGGGTTTTTTTATTATTTTTAGCCAGGTTACTAAGGCATATACTTTGTTGAGACTCCCTCTAGATCTCAGCAGCCTAATTTTCAGCTCTTGAGCATGTGGACGTGTTTCAGGACTAAAGATGAATATTGCTGGAGACACAAACCTGGGCTGTGCTGATTTAGCTTCAGCTGTGCGAGATGAGCCCAGGGATATTGCTTTCTTCCAGATTTGTCCCTGTTCTTGCTGCTTTTTCTAGCTAATGTTATGTATGACAGAAGCAGACAGACCATTGAAAAGATTTATTTGCCCTCACTTGCATACTTAAAAGTGATACCAAAAGGTAAGCTTATTTAACTGTTAAAAAACACCTCTAAAGGACTTGTTTCACTCAGAGATAGGCTTCTTTGGGTGGTTTACCCTGAGAAGGTGCTCGTCTGCCTCTGCTACCTGTTTGGTTGCTGTCCAGTCTCTGGCAACCAAGGTTAGGATAGATGAGCTGAGATGGATAGAACTGTTTCATTTGGTTCAGATTTAACTTTATAATACACTTTTTTTTCCTCCAAACTTTCAAAGAAAGCTAGATCTATTAATGTTCCTTAAGGATGAAAGGAAGTCCAGCTCTTGTTTCAAGAGTTGCTAAGCACACTTAACACACTCACATTTTGGTTCCAGTGAGGGCTGCATTATCGAAAGAAATGTTGCCACAACCCTGGCACGCTGTGTGACCTGAAGCAGAGCAGCCACAGAGAGTGTGCAGTGGGTACCCTTGCACAGGACCAGAGCAGAGGATGAGCTCTGGGAGCACACCTAATACTCCTGGGCCACTGATGGATGTTTCTTCCATGGGACCAGTCTGGAGCTAGTTTGAGTTAAACACCTCAATAAACATATTTAGCCATGTGATGTAATAGTTCATATCACGTAATGCTTCGGGTCCTCTGCCTCACGGGTTTCACTCTCCGGTGAGAGTGCCACTTGCTCTAGTTCCCTTGCAGGGACCAGGGAGCTGCTTATAGGAGAGAATAGAACCAAAATGCTTGGTACAATGATGTGATAGAAGAAAGATGCTGTGGGAGAAGAATATGCTGAAACGTGCTGGAAGTCCTTAGTCTGCAAAGCAAATGCTGAGAAAATCTTTATTCCATTCTTGTTTCTGTGAAGAAGCACATAGCATGCAGGATGTAGAAATGCTTCTACCTGATTAGAGTTTATGCCAATTAATAGTCTGCCTTCTAATGGGATATTGCTTTATGGACTAAGAACCACTTTTGGAAAGTTATTTTCCCCTTTCTTATGTTGCAGTATAGAGAAAGAAGGGCAGGTCTTGACAGTTCAGAATTGAGGTACTTTTCCTTTCCAAATTCTAGGTGCAGAGATAATTTGTAGTGTGTGGTACACATAGGGATTTTTTTTATCTCCCCCTGAATATTTATTTTACTTTCTATTTATCACCACCTGTGATTTCCTCTTGAATTTTATCCATTACAAAGGTGGAAAAGATGCTCCCAAATCATTTCCCAAAATGTAATCTTTTTTTGGTCTGTAATGATCTAGGACTTTGACCTGATTGTACCTAGTTCATCACACCTTTTCCTAGGACTATGGATTTTTTTCCTTTATTAGTTGTAACTATGATGCTCATGCTGTACACTGATCAGTGTATTTATTAAGTTTGGTTTTAACCTCTCAATTGATTTCACTAATTTCCTTAGCAAATGGAGATGAGTGGTAAGAACACTTACCCAGAATCCTTTTATTCAAATATATTAATATCTTAGTCCTCTTTCAAGATAAATATTGAATTACTGCCGCTTGACTGAAAACAGGCGCTGTGAAATTATTACCTTTCACATCAAAGTAAAAAAAATCTGTCAATTCTTGTTAAAAGTGGATCCATTTGGGGCAACTGTGATTGCTTGACTTTCTGCTACTCAACAGAAGCCTTTCAATTACAATTTGACAATTTAAAATTAAAGTGGTCATATGATAATATAAATAGTGTATTTTTGGGAAGGGGCTCTCAAAATCAAGTCTTGTCTGAATTTTTGGAAATTATTTAAGAAATACAGTTTTGGTAGTTTTATTAAAAGTTGGCTAAAATTGCTCTAGCATAAAAAAATTTGGAGGATTTTGTTAAAATTAACAATGTTTACTAAAACTCTGTATTAGAAGAAAAGGAGATGTTAAAGATTCATACATTGGCACAGTACTGCTTCCCAGTCTGATCACATAAAAAAAATCAGATTATAAATTTGTCATTAAAAGGTTAAATTAAACCTAATGAAATTTTGATTACTCTGAAAGGGTGACTTTATTCTACTCTATGAGACTTTTTGCCTTGAGGAAGTTACTATTTGCAGCAAAATTTGAACGTTTTCGATGATGAAGCTCATATCCCATTTTTTAGTTCTTTCCTCTGTTTCATTGCTGATAATAACTGGCTCTACAAACACCTAAAGGAGAATTGTTAACTGCAACCCATTTTATGCTTAAGCAAATAGTTTTCTGTTCACATGAAAAATGGACCTAAAAATGCAAAATTTTTCTCACCCTATTTCAGAGCCTGTTTGGACTTCTTCCTAAGACTTACCTTTTAAAACTCCTAAATTAAATATCTGAAAGTTTTTTCAACAGATTTACTTAAGCTGAAGGCTGAGTGGGCAATCTTTTTCACTTACATGAAATGTGTTTTGTCTTGCCTTGAATTAAATTAATTAGGGTAAGCCAGAAAAATCCAGCTTTGATGTAAATTCAAGCAATTTTCTATTTTAACTCTTCTTTCCTTTAGAAGATGCTTGTTTGCTAAAATTATTTTGAAAATAGACATGGTCTCTGGCTTTGCTTGCTTTCCTTTCAGTGTTCCTTTTCTCTGCAATATTTCTCTAATGCTTTAAAAAATACCTTTTGATTAGTGTCCATCTTCTGCTTTTCTTGACACCCTGCATATTTTTTGCCAATTTATGCTTTTCATTCTCCCTCTCTACTTTCTTTATGTTTTTCAGGGTGCTTACAGTTCAGTACTTAAAGTATTTGTCCTTTTAACATTCCCTGAAAGTCCTTGGCTTCTGAGTCATCTTCATATGAACTCACCTTTTTATATGATATATTATATATATTATTTATATGATATATTATACATATTAACATTTGGTGAAAAAATAAGAGACACCTTTTCTTTGGTTTTTCACTTTCTATTAGACCTTCAGTGAAATACTTTTTCCCTTATTTACTAAAGGTCCATGGATTACACCTTAATATTTCTGAATATTTGATACATTTTTCATTTCTTTCCACTCATAACAGGTTTTATTGTTGTTTTGAATTGTTTGGGCTATGCAAATTTGCTTGTTATGAATGTTTTAGAGCATATTAAACTGGAAATGGAAACCAGTTCCTGTAAAAATTACCGTTTGACTCAGAATACTTGTATTCAGATTTATACTACAGGCATAGCAACAGTTTGGAACAATGCAGTGGGAGGTTTTATAAAATGAAAGAAAGCTGAAAGAGAGGGAAATCCTGGTATTGAGATGTTTATCAGTGTGAGGGGAGTTTAAGAAGATATAGAAGAAAAAAGAAATAAGATAAAATATTGTCTATTAGAGAAATTAATTGAAAGCAACTGAATAGCAGAAATATTTAAGCTTTTACAAATGTAGTAACATGAAAATATATGACATAGAGCGTTCTGGTTTTGGTTTTGTTTTTTTAATATAAGCTTCTTGTCTAATCTGTACTTACAGACTGGAAGAAAACAATTCAATGATATGCATTCTTGAGGAATATACATATATATCTATATATATCAATGAACTCTAATTTAATCATTACTCCGCTTTTCATCAGGAATTTTTCCGAACAGCTCTATGGCCTGAGGCCAAAGCATTAAAATAAAACAGCTGAAACAATGTCCATAGAAATAATGATGGAAAGGGTGGAGTTGAACCAAATGAGCTGGAAAATGCTTTCTAGGCAGAACAGGAACCTTTGTCACAATAAACATGTGCCTGCCTCTGGTGTTGGAGATAATAGGAAGTTGCATCAGACCTTGCGCTTCTTGCCTTCGGAGGAGTAGTCTCTGTTCCCTGACAAGAGATTTCTTATATTAGGAAAATACAGATCTGCAGAAAATTCAGACGATTTATTCCCTTAGAGGCAGGATTTGCATGTTTCTCTTCATAGATACTATGGCAGTTGTGCATTCCAATCAGCACACTTTGGTTACAGAGATATATCTTGTCCTCTTTCTGCTCACCAGGGCTAACAGGCAAATCAGAGTTATGCATGGTGGAATGTGCATTCCCTTGACTTGATTTTGTGAATTTGTAGGTGACAAAATGTCCAGACCTGTTGGCATCAGTTACTTTTTATAAGCTGCCGTGTGGGAAATTTTTTCATCCCACTATTCCTATTTAAGGAGTGCCATATTTACAAGATTGCCAGATTTATTTTGTCTAGTTGTCATCATAATTTTCCTTGCAAATTTTGCAATAATCTTCTCTTTTTCCTACTAGCACTCCATCCCTGGGTTTGGGGCACCTAAAGTATTTAAGCTACTTCATTAAAACAGTTTCCCTGATTTCATGTGATGCTAGGCTGAATGAAACAAGTTGGTTCAATGTTCTCTCATGAGGTTGGCTTTTTTGATTGTTTGGATCTCCCTCCCACGTCCCCCTCCTCCATCTGAAGATCACTGAGTCACCGATCCAGATGTGTGGCCAGAGCCACCGTGATTTGGTGGAGCATTAAAACACGGTGGAAGGCACTACTGAAACATCCTTGTACCAAGGACAGGGACTCCTCGTGCAGGGGACAGGAGTCAGTGCTCTGATCTGCAAACCCTGTGATGCAAAATCAACTGAATTTCTTGACTTTTTTTTACATTTGATGTACAAACTTTTCACACATTTTGTAAGTATTTTTCAATTCCTTCTGAGCAAATAGAGGTCTTTGTGAATGTTGGTCATTTAGTAATTCTACTGTTTTCCTGTTATTTTCTTATCTAATGTATTTTCAAACCACTGAGCAGTAAATCCAATCAGTAAGTTAATGATATACAGTATGACTTGCATAGCATGTGCCAATATTTTTTAGTCATAAAACGTTATATTCAGTTAACTATTATCCTCAGACACACCAGGTTGAAAGTCATTGCTTTGCAGAAGCCATGCTTCCTGTGAGCTGCAGGTTAAGAAAGTAAGGTTCTAAAAACATCTCTTAGAGAGATGTGTGTAAATACAGCTTGGTCAAAGGCACTTCATGACCAATACTAGGCAGTTCCAGTAATTTTTTTCCAGGTGAAGGCTTGGATAGTAACATAGCCCATGAACAGACTCATCTATGTCTGTGTGCTCTATTGCTTTGTTCCAGGGCATACGCAGCCATCCACAGCAAGTGGATGCCAGCGTGGTGATGGCTCTTCTGCTCCACCTGGAGTAGTGTGCATCTCCACCAGCTGGTCTGGAGACAGCAGTGATGACAAACAAGGTGAGTCTGGTGGGCCCTAGCAGAAGTGGGATACAGTTTGTAACCGAATATGACAGGAGAGAGAACTAGGGGGGATGTTTTTATGGAAAAAAAAGTTTGGATTTTTTTTTTTTAAATCCTCTTCATTTTTAAAAGAAAAGTTTATTCCAGTCCAGTTTGATTTTTCATGCAATTTTTCTTTTTCAACCTTTGTGAAGTGCAAGACTCTCATGAATCTTCACATGAATATTAAATCACAAAGCATTTCCTCATGCAAATTCAATGAAGATTGAGCAAGTAATGCTTTTTTTCCTTAATTTGTGGGAAACATGTGCGATAGAATTCAGACAAAATACCTAGATCAAGGTATAAACTGCAACTTCTTCTTTTTTTTTTTTTTTGTCTAGATAAGGGTGGAAATTTTCTTGAATTCATGAACTGATAAGCAACTGATTATCCTACCTTAATCTTTGTCATATGCACTGGTTGCAAATACAATTGATGGTGTTTCTTGTAAGGAATTGATCTAAGTGGTGAGAGTGAATATTAACTGCAATTGTCTAAGTAAATTTGCATCAGAATTCTAGTATTTCCAGAGTACTGTACTATGAATTGGCGCTGCAAATAATTTCATGTTAGGTTTTTAAGCCCAGCTGGAGATGAAACACCACAGAGTCACTTGCTTGTGGTGGAATGGGGAGAAGAATCATAGTAAAACTTGTGTGTTGAAATAAGAAGAGTTGATTAATTGAAAATAAAAATAAAGTAAAATAAAACAACGGTAAGGGTAATAGTGGTAAATAATAATGATAACAAAAAGGAAAAAATACAAGTAATGTACGATACAATTGCTTACCACTCACTGACCAATGCCAGACCTTCCCCTTCTTGATCTCAGATCAGCTGCACTTCCGTATAATTCCCCCCAGTTTATATAGGGAGCATGATCTTTCCCAGCTGCATCAACCACCCCCCACTCCCCCCCCCGAGTTTTGGTGGTTTTCTTTTATTTTTTTACAGAAACACAGAATATTCTCATTTGGAAGGGACCCACAAGGATCACTGAGTCCAACGCTTAAGTGCATGGCCCATGTGCAGACCGCACCTACAGCCTTGGTGCTGCTGGTGCCAGGCTCTGATCAACTGAGCCAACCCTGCAAACTCCTCACTGGCAGAGCGTGAGACAAAGGGAAAAAATAAGTCCTTACCGTAGGATACGTACAACTTAGCAAAACCCCAAAACATCAGTGTGCTATAAACACCACAGTCATTCTGAATCCAAATCCAAAGCACGGCACTGTAACAGCTATGGAGAAGAAATTAACTCTACCCTAGCTGAAATCAGACCAGATGCATAAAGTAGTCCTTCTCCTTGAGGATTTTTGTTCTGAGTCCAAAGAAGAGCTTGGATTTATCGAAAATTTTAATTCTAACTAAAAAGCTTATCTAAGTTCTCCTACTCACTATGCAACAAATGAAACTACCATCTTTGTTGGGATTTTAAAATTTCAGTTTAAATATAAAACAGATGGTCTTTAGATGAGCCTGTGTCTATCTGTCCACACTGAAAACTGCTAATTAGAGTATGTTAGCAATCCCTGAATTCTGCTGAAATCTGTGAAATCTGTGAGAAAGAGCAGTAATTTAAATCCAGGTTCTTCAAATTACAATTCTGTGTCCATAAGGATTTTCTTCCTCTGATAGGACTCCCTGTTTTATCAAAATAGGATGCAGAGGTCTGTTTGGAGCAGGATTCTAGAATCAGCTCTAGGTTACTTGATTTTTATTTCTCTGCAATAAGACAATTATTAAGACTGTATTGGATATCATTACATTTTTGAAGTTTCCTGTGGTGTGCAAAAATCTATTAAATGGCAATGGCTGAAATACCTGTTGAATTCCCTGACATGTCTAGCACATATCAGGTTAGCAGATATTTTTATCACTTGCACAAAGTTATGCTAAGATCCACTGCCTAGCCTTGAAATCCTCATCATGCTTAGTCTTGGTTTCCCTGGAAAGGACATTTACTTCAGGCACCATTTCCTATTGTAATTGCAGAATATGGAACAAGAGGTTCATTCTTCCATTATCTTTTATGGAGGTTTTTTACAGTTGTCTGTTGAGGGAATGCAAATATAGGCAAATGCTTAAATGCAAGTAGAGAATGAAAGGTTTCTCCAAAGACTAGCATATAGAAATGAGCCTATGGTCTCTGTAAAAGTCCTAAATATGAAATTATATTGTATTTCATGTGAATGAGCCAGAGCTGTAGAACTAGGCTTTGAGGGACAGGCTGCAGGCTGGGACTGCTTGGATAATGCCCTGAATTACTTCAGGAGATAAGTCAGCTGTCAGACATGAAGATGCAGAATCAGGCTGTCAAATCAAAGATTTGTCCTGCTGCCACTCTTTCTTGGGATTTGGGATCATTGTAAAATTATTTTTCTGCTAGGTTTCAACTGCTGGTCTCAGATTGGTGACAGGTTCCTACACTTTTGCCTGGGCTTTGCTCAGATTTAAGGAATCTTCTGAAGTGAAAACATATAAAATTTGCAATTTCTGTTTTTATTGTTCATTTGGTCTTCATACTACAAAATATTTGCCAGGAAATTAATGATAACAAAATACTCTTAAATATATTTTACTCCCATAATATCCCAAAGTGAGATTTTATACACATGTACACTTGAAATAAAACTTTTAACTGTAGTCTGTTCTTGTGAGACTTGGAATTTTTTCTTAGAAGTTTAGATTTTTTTTGTTCACGGGAAATTGAGCAAAAATTATTTTAAAAAATCTCACATGTTTCTTCCTTCTGAACTTTTCCTCTCTAAGCAGTGACTTTACTTTTGTAAATCTATCTTCCAGCAAATTTACATTGGTTTTCTTTGAAGCTATTTTTTCTGTGAAAATGAATATTGCCTTGGAAAATAATGGTGAATTATATATTTTTTAAAATTTAAAATGATACAATTCTTGCTATTTCATGCATATTAATTAGCATGGATTTGTATTTTCAGGTATGAGAAAATTCTTGAAGAAATATTGAATGTGATTTGGTGCATCTCATGCAATGTCAAGCAGATATACTTCAGCAGTGTTAGTCCTCTTGATGAACCTCTGACGTCCCTTTTAGCCACTTAAAGATCTAAGGAATAAAGGCAGCAATAAAAAGTTGTTTGATGACTCAGCCAATCTGCACATTAACTTGAGCCTGGAATGCTTGTGTGAATTATTTCTGTTTTCCCCTCACTCACCTTGTAATTAATTGTTGCAGTAAACTGATATGAATATGAAAGTCATGAAATTTCATATCATAGTGTGACTATCAATACTGCAGTTGCAACTCTTTTCAAATTTACTAGTGAACTATGATAATACAGGCTAGACCAAAAACATTAGCAGGGGCCTGGAGCGGGCACTGAGTGGGAAGGCGTTGCAGCTCTGGTATCTAACCAGTATCCCAATTAGAAGGCAGGATCACAGCCACCTTCCTCTGCTTTGTAAGACGAAGGGCAGGGGACCTGAAAGTTTCCACGCAGGACACAAAATCTGAAATCTGGAGACAGTACCGACTGCTCTGCTTGGGCTCAAGTTGCAATAAATTTGTTCCTTGCAGCTGCATCTACTCAGACTTCTTTTTTAATTAAATCCTTCCACCACTACAATTAGTGCTTCAAGGAATGGGGCTGTCCAGCCTGTCAAGCACACCCAAGCACTTTCATTCAGCTTAGATATGATGCAAAAGGGCTGTTTGACACTCGTGCAAAAACCAACATCTGTCCCTCCATCCCAGTAAGCAGTAATTTATCTGGTCCCATACCTACCTCAAATTGCCTGAATGAACTTGAGCAGCAAACTAGGTTCTGCGCCAGAAAGGTGTTCTGCCTCCCTTTTCCAACCTATGCTGCTCTACAGGGGAAGGGAAGGAAAAATGCTTTCCCCCATTCTGGAAGGGGGAAAAACACTCCTCCCTCACCACATTGTGACACATATTGGATGAAATAGGGAAGAGGAAAGGCAGATGGGGACATTATGCCATTCTGAGGAGTCACTTTGTCTCTTGTTTGAATGATGTGGAATCAAAAAAAATAAACCAAAAAACCCTTGCTCTCTGATTACAACCTGGTGTTAAGTCTTTGTTTTTTTTTTTATGCAAGAACTCTGGACAAATTCTTCACCTTAGAGCTGCAGTGTATTTTAAGAGCAAGCGCTGCAAATAAATTATTCTAGCTTGGAGATTTTCCTACAAAAAGGTAACTGCACACATATTTGTTATGAAAAGAGCATATATTATAGTAATAAAATATAAATGGACAATTTTGGAATTGATTTGGTGAAGGAAGGACTTGGTTGTTTGTTTGGGTTTTATTTTCCCAATGTTCATTCTCAGTTGTTTCTCTTCCACTGCACTATTTCTCTTTGTTCATGGTTTAAACATTATGGTGTTTCTCACTTTTTTTCAGGGCCCTGTTCAGAGTGTTTCTGTGTGTTAGCTAAACAGCAAGTGATGGTGAAAAAAATATCCTTTTGCTCCTTTTTTTAAGCTTTTAATTTTTTGTTTGTTTTCTTCAATTCAGGTTCCTCCTGGAACAACTGTGATTTTGAAACCAATCTGTGCAAAGTTCTTCCTGAATTCAATTTACAGCCTGGCTGGATAAGAAGAAATGGTCAATCTGGCATGGGACCCCCATACTCTGACCACAATGGAAATGAGAGTGGTAAGAATCCTCATGTTCTTTGGGGAAATCTTGGACTCTTCCAAATTATGTAGTTTTCTATTTAATTTACTAAATTATGCTAATTTCTTGATTGTTCAATTATATTCTGCCACATTTTCTGAGTACTTGTGTCTTTGTTTTAAGGTGATTGCAATTACAATAACCCATATTTCAAGGGGGGAAGGGGAAGGAGAAAAAAAGTATTCCAGTAAGCAATCCTTGTTATCATACAGGAGCAAGTAATCAGTTTCAAAAGATGTGTTTATCTACCACAGTGGTCTTTACTTGTTTTGGAGAGATTAGGTGATAAATTCAGTCCTGATGATTGCAAAGGTTAGAAATTTTGAGATGTATTTTCATGTTTTCTTGGACTGGTAAATGCCTGGAGTGTGTACATCTATCATCTGTGGCTGATATTACTACTCCAAGTACTTTGAGAGAAGAGGACTTTGCATTTAGAGACAGGATAAGCTTTGGCAGTCTGTTTTTGAGCCAGCTTCTTTCCAAATCTTCTTACAGTTCTACTTAACCTTGAAGAGTGTTTGTCAACTAAGTAATTCCTTTTCTCTGTCCTCAGACAAAATACACCCTCTATACTTGTCCTATGGCCAAATTAACCCTGCTTTTCCTTCTGTGATACATACTATAATACAATAGCTGTTTAGTTTTCCATATTTTCTGTTATTCTCTTTCCCTTGTCTCCACCCACACCTTGTCATCTCTCCAGGGCTCAAGCAGTGCTTTGGCAGCACTCATGGAGAGCACTTGAAGGCAGGCAGGCATGCAATGTTGGAGCATGTACAAGAAGAGAATCCTATGTGGGATGCAAGCGTTGTGGTTAGCCCAGGTGCTTTACACTCCATTCCCAAAATGTGATGACCTGGGAGTGTGGAAATCTGGACTGTTCTAAAGTAGCATCTTCTGCACGTTGCATGAGGCATCAAACAGAAGTTCTCCATAACGATGAGTATAAACTTAACTGTTTGTTGAGTGATGGTTTCAAGGTGGATGTATGGAAAACATGCTCAGAAATCAGCAGATGAAAATGAAATCCAAATTTAATTTTTTTATTGAGGAGAACAGCAACCAAAAACCCCACTCTAGGTTTTCCTGCAAGTTCTCATTTCACAGTGGACAATTTTCCTGATACTCTGCAATTAGGAAATTTGATATATGTGATGTACTTTTAGCAACTTCAGTTTTTGCTTGTGTGCATCTCAGAAGCACAACCTGCTATGTGTATTATGCTTCCAAAGATAAGGTTGCTCTTAAATAAATGTTGATCTAAACCAATGTTGGCACAAAAATGTGAGCAACTACCAAAACTTTTTCATAAACACAGCTTTATTTCAAGTATGAAAGTTATGCAATAGTTTAAAATAATAGAGCTTTTATCATTAAAAAACACATTTAAAAAACCCCAAAAGTACCATGGAATACAAATATAGCAAATTCTTGGCTAGAATCAAAATAGGTTAGCCAGGCAACAGTCTTGCTGAAGTTAAAGTTTCTAGAATTTGTGCATGGTTGGTAGTACACACCACATCAGGATGTAGCAAACATCAGAAAGTTACTCTAATAATCATAAAAATCTGGTGGGGAAGGGAAAATTTGACGTATATTGACAACCAAAGCCAGCAAAAGATTGAGAATCATCTACTTAAGTGTTTGTTGCACACAAAGCAAACTGTAAAGTCACCTGTATTGTTCACATTTGCTTGTTTTGGGCCGTCAGTCACTGTTGTATCTGCCGTCTCAGAATGGTGCAGTGATCATGTTAATCTAAGTAATTTTATTCATGTAGCAGGAAGCTCAAATACTTGTAGCTATTCAGCTTTTTGAGAGGTTGTGCACTCAGATCAGCGAACAGAATAGCTGGGGAAATTTGAATGCATTATATTAATATGCTTATATTTTTCTACCTGGAGAATGTCTAAACTGTACTTTCATTTTCTAAATGCTGATTCTAATCGCCTAGGAAATATCTTCTTATGGCAGTGAGTCAAGTTTCCCCACTGCTGGTAACTCAACAGACTATGTAATCAGTTTTATGTTGGTTCCTGCTTAAAACCCAGAAATTATTCTTTATCATGACAACTGAGCAAAGTATGGTCTATGGTAGAGTGTTAAACGGAGGACTTCCTGCCACCAGGATAAGACATGCATTAGAAGAAAAGCAAAGATCCCTTGGTAAATTTAACTCCTTTGAAGATTTATGTAATCATTTACTAGAACCCATAATATTTCTTTATGCCTGTCTCTCATAGATTTTTTTTTGTGCACTTAAATAGACAAGTGACAACCACCTTATAAGAACCTAAAACAAAACACAACCTGATTTTGCTAGATGAAACTATTCTCTATATGAGGTCTATTGTGAAATGACTGTTCAAAGAATTTCTTAAAATTACTATTTCTTCCCTATCTGTGTAAAACTTAAAATTCCTGTGGCAGTTGAAAAATATTTCTTTTGTGTTTAGACATATCCATCTTTAGAGAACTAAAAGAAAAAATTTCAAAATTTCATAGAGGCTAACATCCAGTGGAACAGATTGGAGTCAGGGATAGGGCTCTGCAGAGACACCAAGCCATCTGTTGTGGGTAGGAACAATACCCTTGCAGCTGTCAGTGCTGAAAGTGCTGCATGAGCAGGCAGGAATGGTCTCAGACCTGGGGGCAGCATGGCCCTTGCTCTGGTAGTGGGCTGCAAAATGCCTCTCTGTGGGGGATTGCTCAGCTGGCTCCAGCCCTGAGTTAGGCTGGTGGTGCCTCATCAGGGGCCTTCCAACTCCACACAAGGATGACAGGTCAAGTTGGGTAGTTTAATAAATTAAGTATTTAGATGTTTTGGTCTGTCCTCTGATATTTGGTTAATGTATTAATCTTCATTTTTATTTTTCCTTGAGTCCTGCGTGGCCTTTTTTCTCCTTCATCTTCCTCCTTTCATTAGTACTTTAATGTCAGAGGACAACAAATTACTTGACATTGCTTGGAATTTGGGAACTGGAAGAGAAGAGACAGGAAGAAAAAGAATTTAAAATAGATTGAGTCTTTTTCTAGTCTTTATTTTTCATCTTACATTCTTAGCATCTAGCATCTCTGAAATCCTTATGACCAGGAAGAGCCAAATTTTGACTTGCAGTATTTGATATCCAAAAATAGGATGGTTGCCTTCTATCTGTTATATGATCTGAAAAAATATTGTCAGGAAGAGACAGAATCAGTCAAAGGGCATGATAGCAACCATAGTTCACTGGCTCCTCTTGAGCTGTTCCACTTTCAAGTGAAGCAAGGAATTTCATTGTTTTGTAAGTGAAAGATAATCATATACTTCATATTAACTTTGAAATTCTGAAGACGACTTTTTATATTATGAATGTGTACAGGGATACCACATCTTTCTCTCAAGGCATTTTTTCAAGCGGCCAGAACCTAGAAACCACCAGTTTTCTACCTTTAAAAACACCACAGTCTTCTCTCCCATGGTACATGACCTCCTCAAAGACCTGAACTGTCATGGTTAATGTGTATTGTTGTTTACAGCAGTTGGATATCTAGGCATGAAATATGTTATCTACTCAATCATTGGAGTTTAAAGTCTTTGGATCAGCTCTCTGAGTTAGTTTCACTTTGCCCCAAAATGTTGCATTTCTGAGTATTCAAGATATCACCACATGAAACATCTCAGAATCCTACTTCAAATTTTAGCTGGAACATGGAGCAATACCATGAAAATATTGAGCACAAAAAGAAATTTGGAACACAATGGTTATGAGTGCTATTAACCTTTCCTGGGGAAATGATTCTAGTTGGCTTTTTAGTTATTAATTCATACCTGCGCTTATGTCTCTTCTTGTTTTATTTTTGCGTTTTTTCCAAGCTTCTAAGTTTTCTCTTTTTATTCCTTTGAATAGCTTATTTCTTCTCATTGTCTTCTGAAATGCATTCCTCTTCTGCAACTTTAAGGACAAATGTTTTCCTTCCAACTGATGAAGAACACCTTTGCCAGGTATTTTGATGCATATTCTTTGTATTTCACTGTTTGCCATAGTATTTCCCTGGAATAATCAGACCTTTTTCTTTTTCCTAGATTAAATTTCATTATTGGGTCAGTCAAATGAGTGGAACATTTATGATGGGCCTTCAAAAGCACTCTGAAGATACTGTTACAAAGATTTGGCAAGTTTCAGGAGAACTACGAAATCGGTGGAATGTAGATACCATTACAATCAATAGCACTGAAAAGTACGAGGTTAGTAAATTGAGGTTACTGTAAAGGACACTTCTTAAATGGTTTATAAATTGTGGAGCTTTTTAATAGGTCAGCACTAAATATTTTGTAAATGAAAAGAAAGCACTATCATGAGGTAAACAAGAAAAGGACCATTTCGAAGATCATAGTTTGCGTTAACAAATACAGCTGTTCTTATCTATTAATGGTGTTAAAACTGACACCAAACTTGGCTTAAACTGTGTTTGTTTCTGAAATAAAACAGTCTCATTGAGCCATAAATTATCTACCAGGCCATAGAGGTGATATACTTGTGATCTTAACTTTGAATACAGTATTCTCCTAGCCTCAGTGTAGCTGGACTGATAAACTCAAGGTTTCATTCATACAAGAGATTGCATTTTATACTATGAGATACTGTTTTATAGGGGTACTGCTGGTGACAAACACTGTACTTAAGTATTAATTGTAGCTTTGAGCCTTTGTTACAGAACACATGCAAATAGTTTAATTTTGCTCAAAGATACTGAAAAGCAATTCAAATGTCATAGGCTATTTAAATGTTTTTACACGTGCATTTACAAAAAACATTAGCACAGTAAATGTAACTTAGGGCTATAATTTTGTGGGTGATGTACACTCACCGCTATGCATAACACTGTAGAGAAAGTGGGGAACGGTGCAGAAAATGAGAGGCCTTTCCTGCTACAGCAGTTACTGAGAATTGCTTAGCATACAAACCTGAAGGCATGGCAGCACAACCTTGTTTCAATAAACCAAACGAGCAACATAATTACTTGACTCCCATATTGTGCTAAAGCATCCAACAGGATCTTGATTGTTGAATTAATACTGGCCTGCTCAACTCTTCTGAGACTGTATATTGCAAAATACCTGTACCCAACTCAACACAAGAATCAACTTTGTCATTGCTCAATAACTTACCTCTACCTGATAAGAGTGTATGTATAGCAATCTGAGGTTGTATTGGAAGGGTTTACTTTGAGATTTATTCTTTTCATCATTCATATTACTGGCAAAATTGACTGAGTCTGGAAATGGTTAATAAAATATGGCACCTACTTCCCCTCGCTAGGTCAAATCCTAATTAGATTATTGCTTGCAAACCTGGTTATCCTCTGGCCTCTATCAAGTGAACTGATGGGCAGAGTCCAGCTTCAAAGAGGCAGGCATCAAACTTCTGGCTGTAATTATTAAAATTGACTTAAGAAACACAGCTCAGCACCTCACAAAACCTAGTCTGAAGCTGAGCAAATTTTCTTCTGTTTGCACATTTTGCTCCAGTGACAACTTGTAAGATATCACTGTCATACAAGTGAATGCAATTCACTTGCCCTTTTGCACTTGTTCTTTTATATGACAAGATACTTAGCCTGTGGCATTTTTCAAGATAAAATTTTGATTATTAATGTTTTATGGAAAAAAATTTTGAGCGGCAAATAATTTTTATTTAGATGTACAAATAACTTTGAAATAGGGTGCTTTAATACCTTTGTCAATTTTGAAAACACATTTGAAGTGAGGTTTAAGTTAAAATCTACCTCTGAACCTCCACTATTTATTTTCTTTGCCCATTTTGATGTTGACTATTTAACACCTAAGCCTCTTCCTACTGAGAGTCTGGATTATATTTATGGGATACAGAATTTAGTTTGGCATCTAAAAATCTCAATTTTATGGAATACTGAAATAAAAAGATTGCCAGTGGTTTAACTACTGAGCAAGAAGAAAGCTCAATGTGTCTGGTTGGGGTTTGGAGAACTGTATCATGGTTTTCCCTTCTAAGCTACTTTTCCTGTGATTTACTCAGAACAAATTTCTGTCTCCTAGACTTCATAAAGGGAAAGGGCTCTAGGCTTAGGGTTTATTTGTGTCTTCTTACTTGATTCCTGTTTTGCCTTGTGCTTTGCTGCTGTGCTGCAATCTGCTGCTGTGGCTGCATTATGGAGTCAGCCCAGCTTGTGTTTGATCCCACCTACAGTCCCACTGCACCTTCCATGCCACTAACGGAACTTCAATGTTCATTTGCTCTGGTGAGCACAGATATTCCATAGATATCGATCATTGCACTTATGAGCAAATAGTGCCACAACGTAGGCATTTTTTGGTTACTGACTTGTGAGCTTGAAGAGCTCTAGACTTAGTGTGAGAAGGAAAATTGAATGGTTCTTTTCTGGAGCAAACTTGGATGTGAGCCACTTTGGTTACTATTGGGCTGAACTCAGGGGATATCAGCTGGGTATCTTCACCAGATAAAGCCTGAATAATCTTTTTTAGACACAAGAGAACCTGGAGGCAAAATATAGTAATATTATCTTCTGGAAGTGAGGAAGTTGAGAGACTGTTCATGAGTTTTGAGGAAACACAGGTCCATACAGATTCCAGGTACTCTGGTGGAATATGAACTTGTTGCAGCCTCTGATTTTCCTCCAGCAAAGTGAACTAGTCCCTCTTCAGCATTGTCTAAATCACTTTATCTCACTATATAATAAAATCTCACTATGAACACCCAACTGCAAGCTATAGGTAGATATCCATTTTAAATGTATCAAATAATTTCATGGGAAGTAGTTTCTTGCCCAGTAGTTTCTTGCCTAGAATTATCTTGGGGAGTAGTTTATGGCCATTAGTTTCTTGGGGAGTTGTTTCTTGCCCAGTGGTTTCCTGCCCAGTAGTTTCTTGCCTGGTAGATCTTGGGGAGCAGTTTCCTGGGGAGGAGATTCTTGCCCAGCAGGTTTTTCCCCATTAGTTTCATAGAGAATGGTTCCTTGCCCAGTAGATTCTGGGGAAGTACTTTCTTGCTCAGTAGTTTGTCACCTGGAATTATCTTGGGGAGTAGTTTACGGCCAGAAGTCTCTTTGGGAGGTGTTTCTTGCCCAGTGGCTTCTTGCCTAGTAGCTTCCTGCCCAGAAGGTTCTCTGAGGGGAAGTTTTGTGGGTAGTATTTTCTTGCTCAGTAGATTCTTGGAGAGTAGTTTCTTGTCAAAGAGTTTCTTGGGGAGTATTATCTTGGGGAGAAGTTTCTTGCCCAGTAGTTTCTTGCCGAATAGTATCTTGACAAGTAGTTTGCTGGGGAGTAGTTTTTTTGGGGAGTAGTTTGTTGGGGTGTAGTTTTCTTCCAAGTAGTTTCTTTCCCAGTAGTTTCTTTCCCAGTAATTTCTTCCCCAGTAATTTCATGGGGAGTAGTTTCTTGCCCAGTAGTTTCTTGGGGAGTAGATTCTTGCTCAGTAGTTCCTTGCCCAGTATTTTCTGGCCTAGTAGTTTCTTGCCCAGTAGTTTCTTGGGGGTTAGTTCCTTGGAGAGTAGATTCTTGGGGATGTGTTTCTTGGGATGTAGTTTCTTTTCAAGTAGTATTCTTCCCCAGAAGTTTCTTGCCTAGTAATTTCTTGAGGAGTAGTTTCTTGCACAGTAGTTTCCCACCCAGTAGTCTTTTGCAAAGTAATTCCTTGGAAAGTAGTTTATGGCCAGTAGTTTCTTGAGGAGGTGTTTCTTGCCCAGTAGTTTCCTGCCCAGTAGTTTCTTGGTGAGTTGTTTCTTTGGGAGTAGTTTTTGCCCAGTAATTTCTTGCCCAGTAGATTCTTAGTGTGTAATTTCTTGGGGAGGAGTTTCTCTCCCAGTAGTACTTGCCCAGTAGTTTCTTGGGGAGTAGTTTCTTTGGGAGCAGTTGCTTTCCCAGTAGTTTCTTTCCTATAGTTTCACAGGGAGTAGTTTCTCGCCCAGTACTTTCTTGCTCATTTATCAATGACAAAATTTTGAGTTCAAAATAAAATATTACTGTGCAAGGTAAAATATTTGTCAAATCCTTGATATTAAATAATACTTCTGGTGTTTCTAATTATAAATAGTGCACTATATTGTTTTAGTAACTTATCTGAAACCATGCCATGATAGAAAACTAAAATAGGAATTACACTATTTGCCCTTGCAGTGATGTCATGAAACTACACATTAACTGCACATAGCATTGCAGCTGGATTCAAGAATTCAATATACTCTTTTCTGAAACAATTCAAATTAGCAAATTTTGAGGATGCTACTTTTCATTCATATAGCCATCTTTTTGAATGTGATATGGCTGCCATTCTTCTTGTGCAAGCCAACTGCAGGTTCAGTAAAATAAACAAAGGACAAAAGATTAAACGCCTCAAAATTCCAATTTGTAGCATAATGGTCATATCATTGGATAAGTTGTGTCATCTTGTACAGCAAAAAACTCATTTCTTGGTAATTTATAGGTTTTCTGCATCAATCTATTTAACTATGCACAATATTGTTGCTGAACTCTCAATGCAATATTTGAAACATTATTGCTAACACGATGGATTCCTTATTAAGATCTAGAATGTACCTCAAGGTAGATTGTGCCTCCAAGACTCTGGAAAATCCTGGAACTGTTTCATCCCAAGATGTGGCTAGGGAATAATTTAAGGAATGTAATTCATAAGATTGATTTGTTGGGTTGTTTTGATTGGTATGTTTTTGTTGTGTTTGCCCAAGGACTGTGATTTATCAGTCCCTTGTACACCACTGCGGAAACTTTCTAATAGTCTGTACATTCACAAATGTGGATTGAATTCTGCTCTTAAGATGGAAAAGTAAAATATTTGTAACTTGTGCATAGAAGACTTTGGTGGGGATTACAAACCCCACTGTTGTTAACATTAGAGCAGAATAACTGTCAACCAAGTACTCCTCAAGGTTTGTTTTGGCTAAAAAGGTGACGAAAAGCTCCTGAATAATGGTGTTTCT
Organism: Donacobius atricapilla; assembly: GCA_013397315.1. Lineage (NCBI taxonomy): Eukaryota > Metazoa > Chordata > Aves > Passeriformes > Mimidae > Donacobius > Donacobius atricapilla. The sequence goes on along the minus strand of WBMY01011924.1, from coordinate 329,385 downwards.
TGCTCTGACTTTTCCCCAGCCTTCTGAGAAATTCTGAAATTAACCAGAAAATGTTCACATTTCCAGTCTCTGGTGGAATTACGGCTTGATAAAACACAAAATCCGTCGTGTTCCATTCTTTAACTGTCCTGATCCTTGCTTAGATTTTAAGGCATTTTATTGTGATCTTCAGATCCTTCCTGTTAAATTCTACTTTAATCTTGAGTTAGATGATTGGACTATCTATCTGTGCTCGGGTGAAAAAGCCACAGATGTGTGAAAAAGCTGGGATGATAATCTCCAGAATAGTTAAATGTGTGATTAGAGTTCTCATATTTCCAATAGATACTTCATGGGCTTGACTGGCATATANTCTTGCCCAGTAGTTTCTTGGGGGTTAGTTCCTTGGAGAGTAGATTCTTGGGGATGTGTTTCTTGGGATGTAGTTTCTTTTCAAGTAGTATTCTTCCCCAGAAGTTTCTTGCCTAGTAATTTCTTGAGGAGTAGTTTCTTGCACAGTAGTTTCCCACCCAGTAGTCTTTTGCAAAGTAATTCCTTGGAGAGTATTTTCTTGCCCAGTAATTTCTTGGGGAGTAGTTTCTTGGGGGGTAATTTCTTGCCAGGTTTTTTCTTGGGGAGTAGCCTCTTCCGTAGTAGTTTCTTGCCCAGTAGTTTCTTACTCAGTAGTTTCTTGCCCAGAATTATCTTGGGAAGTAGTTTATGGCCAGTAGTTTCTTGAGGAGGTGTTTCTTGCCCAGTAGTTTCCTGCCCAGTAGTTTCTTGGTGAGTTGTTTCTTTGGGAGTAGTTTTTGCCCAGTAATTTCTTGCCCAGTAGATTCTTAGTGTGTAATTTCTTGGGGAGGAGTTTCTCTCCCAGTAGTACTTGCCCAGTAGTTTCTTGGGGAGTAGTTTCTTTGGGAGCAGTTGCTTTCCCAGTAGTTTCTTTCCTATAGTTTCACAGGGAGTAGTTTCTCGCCCAGTACTTTCTTGCTCATTTATCAATGACAAAATTTTGAGTTCAAAATAAAATATTACTGTGCAAGGTAAAATATTTGTCAAATCCTTGATATTAAATAATACTTCTGGTGTTTCTAATTATAAATAGTGCACTATATTGTTTTAGTAACTTATCTGAAACCATGCCATGATAGAAAACTAAAATAGGAATTACACTATTTGCCCTTGCAGTGATGTCATGAAACTACACATTAACTGCACATAGCATTGCAGCTGGATTCAAGAATTCAATATACTCTTTTCTGAAACAATTCAAATTAGCAAATTTTGAGGATGCTACTTTTCATTCATATAGCCATCTTTTTGAATGTGATATGGCTGCCATTCTTCTTGTGCAAGCCAACTGCAGGTTCAGTAAAATAAACAAAGGACAAAAGATTAAACGCCTCAAAATTCCAATTTGTAGCATAATGGTCATATCATTGGATAAGTTGTGTCATCTTGTACAGCAAAAAACTCATTTCTTGGTAATTTATAGGTTTTCTGCATCAATCTATTTAACTATGCACAATATTGTTGCTGAACTCTCAATGCAATATTTGAAACATTATTGCTAACACGATGGATTCCTTATTAAGATCTAGAATGTACCTCAAGGTAGATTGTGCCTCCAAGACTCTGGAAAATCCTGGAACTGTTTCATCCCAAGATGTGGCTAGGGAATAATTTAAGGAATGTAATTCATAAGATTGATTTGTTGGGTTGTTTTGATTGGTATGTTTTTGTTGTGTTTGCCCAAGGACTGTGATTTATCAGTCCCTTGTACACCACTGCGGAAACTTTCTAATAGTCTGTACATTCACAAATGTGGATTGAATTCTGCTCTTAAGATGGAAAAGTAAAATATTTGTAACTTGTGCATAGAAGACTTTGGTGGGGATTACAAACCCCACTGTTGTTAACATTAGAGCAGAATAACTGTCAACCAAGTACTCCTCAAGGTTTGTTTTGGCTAAAAAGGTGACGAAAAGCTCCTGAATAATGGTGTTTCTTGCTCTGACTTTTCCCCAGCCTTCTGAGAAATTCTGAAATTAACCAGAAAATGTTCACATTTCCAGTCTCTGGTGGAATTACGGCTTGATAAAACACAAAATCCGTCGTGTTCCATTCTTTAACTGTCCTGATCCTTGCTTAGATTTTAAGGCATTTTATTGTGATCTTCAGATCCTTCCTGTTAAATTCTACTTTAATCTTGAGTTAGATGATTGGACTATCTATCTGTGCTCGGGTGAAAAAGCCACAGATGTGTGAAAAAGCTGGGATGATAATCTCCAGAATAGTTAAATGTGTGATTAGAGTTCTCATATTTCCAATAGATACTTCATGGGCTTGACTGGCATATATTGTGTGGGGGTTTTTTGTTTTGTTTTTGACGTTGGCAAACTCTGGTTTTTGTTGATTTGCTTTTAATCTCTTTAGGTTATATTTTCGGTGATGGTGGAGACCCAGAGACAAGGTGAGTGTTGCCATTGATGATATCACCTTTAGTGAAGGATGTTCTATAGCTCATGGTAAGAATACTTCTTTTTCAGAAGCCAGATCATTTTACATTGTCTTTTCCTTAGATTAGAAGAGAAAAAACAATGGATTTGTTTTGCCATTCAAAGGCTTTTTTTTAACTCTGTAAGTGCTTTCATTTGGCTCATTTTCATTTCCCTAAGCGATCATCAGTCTTTTCACATCTAAACCCAGCTACAAAGAAGGACAATAAATACTTTAAGTAATCTGATACATTATAAATGTAGAGCTCAGTGGGTAAAAAAGATCTACTGTTTTTGGCTGAAGAATTGATGTGTTCAGCCAGCTCAGGCAAACTTTGGAGCTGACTAGGAAGATTCCCAAGGCACTCATGTGTTTCTAAATGCGTGGAGGTCCTGATCCTCAGCTGTGCAGTGGGGTTATGCTGTTCTGCCCTGCTACATTCAAGAGCTGCTGTGTCAGGCTGGTCATCTCTGCAGTCAGACCATCCCTGCATGTCAGGATTCTTTAGCAAACATTTCCTATTTCCCTTTTCAACCCAATGTATTTTCACAGAAAAGAAATGCCACCCAATCTAGTATAAATTAAGTTCCTTGCTGCTCTGTATTACATGTGAGTATTGCCCTCTGGCACCTCTGTCACCTCCTCAGGTGAGTGCAGTTCTGACTCAAAGCACCTCCTTTGTTTTTCTTTCTTTTATTTTTGGCATGGGCACAGAGGGTTTAGAATTTATACTTAACTCGAGATATGAAAGGCAGTGCTTGACACAGACCAAACTAGGTTACGTGGTTGGTTTTGTGTGTACCATACTCCTAAATAATGTTCTCTGCATTTCCCTGTAGGAAAAAAAACTATTGAAAAGAGATGCACATGGGTATTAAAACGTTAGAGTGCTAAGCAATTTCAAGCAGATCACTGCTAAGCAATTTCAAGCAGATCACATTAAAAGCAAGATACAGACCCTATTTAAATGATGCCAGCAGGCATATATATTTAGATTTCTATGATTCTAGAAAGCTATGTACTTGTTTCACCAGTTTCTACAGGAGATCTGTTTGTAAAAATACATTGAGGTTTTCAACAAAGTCCTTCCAAAGCAAAAAACACCACACCGAAAAAACTCAGATATGAGATGAAACACTTCCTCAAAGAGATGGAAAAGAAAGAAAGTAAACTGATGTATGTTCTCACCATATCTTATAAATCCAGGTGTTAAACTTACCTTACACGGCAGCTGTTGAGCTCTGCTGTGGCTTATGGATTGAGCTGCTGCACTATTAAATGCCTCAGGTATATTCTAGTAAGAGCCAGTTCTTATCCTGTGTTTCCTCATTAGGAGAAGTTAACTTCATTAGGTGACATCTAAATGGCTCACAGCAGCCAAAAACAGGGTCGAAGAGTCTTAATTTTCTCCCTGAAAGAGGAATATTACTACAGAACATTTTCCAGTAATTAAAACAAAAGGTCAGACTGATGGTTGGTTGAATTTGAAATAATTTTTTCTCTAGTCCTCATGGAAAGTCTGGATAAGTAGACTTTTAATGAAAGCACTTTAATTTCATGAAATCCCTAGTTAAAGCTTTCATTTTTAATGTACCCTTCAAGATTTTTAAGTCCAGTACAAATGCACATAAGAGATGACCTGGGCATTTGTATTCATTAGTATGACTATGTTTTTAGGGTTGTGAGTAAAATATCTTAAATTTTTATACTTTCAGGAATTTCTTAGTGCAAACTGTGATAGTCAAATATAAAAGTAATTTCATTATGCTTTAGGTTCTTTCTTCTCTTCTACCCTTCTCCTGTCTCACAAACTGTCCTACTTCAGTCTGTTGTCCAGTTCTACTAAAGACTAAACTTCATACATTGAAAAAAATACAACTAAAACCCTATCTTAGTATAGCATTTTAAGATTCTCTACAGTTTGTAGTTTTCCCAACAGCTGCCACATAGTTTGTTATCACTCAAAACCCACACAGCTCTTTATCATATATTTGAATATAGGCTGCAGAAAAAAAAAAACCAAAACAACCCTTTGGCTGTAAAATAGAAAATATTGAAGTTATTTTCTGAAACATGTAATGCAAAATCTGCTTTAATTATGCCTTGAGTAGACCTTTTGTTCAAAGGCTTAATATTCTTATCCAAGTGGCTGCTCTGCAGAATTCCCTCTCAACTCCCAAAGAATTATATACGTGAAGAACCCCACTAAGACTGTCCTGCTGATCTCTACTAGAGATGAAAGCAAAGAGCTCCAAGGAACGCTGTAAGGGAGAACGAGGTTTTTGTCCTCCTTAAGTCACTTTTAACGCAGAAGTGACAAAGCCTCACTGCAAAGTTATGGGTTTTTTTTACGGAAAACTGAACTAATTATACATGTATTACTTATAATGTATAAATTTTGACAAAAATCCAGTATGAATACTTCAACTGACAAAATCTTAAACTTAATTCCTTAGTTAATTCTAATCCTGCAAAGATGTAGCCTTTAATATTACAGAAGCAGGTATTTGAGATGAACTGCTACAGGGATGGGAGTCAGAAAATCCAAAATATTAATCTTACTGTTGTCTGACATGCTGTGGCATTAAGAGCTGGAAAACATGTATTTTTTCAAACCAAACAAAACCTCAAAAAAAACCAAACCAAAACCCTAAATTTAAAAAACCCCTACAAAATTATTCAATATGTTTTGTATCATTGCTTCAAAAGCATTAAAAGATCTTGATTCCTTTTGAAAGAATTTGCAAATTTTTTTGCATGTTGGAATTTGACAAAACCCATCTTTTTCCAGACCCTTGTGGAATTTTGCATTTTCCATAGGAAATGGTTTGAAAACCATGCACATTTATTTAGCACTGGCACAAGGAGGAAATGAAAGGTTTGCAGCACTGCCTGGACAGGCCATTTCACTGAGGCGTCAGTAATGTGAATAATACAATGTCTTTTAGATGAAGGAGACAGTAACATCTATTTATACAAACCTGAAATTGTTTTCTCCATAAATTAGGAATGTTTTCTCTGAGATATCCTGACTGCTATTTAATAATGTGTCTTAACCAGGGGATTACCTTTCCCCTGCAATAACATTAAGAAGTGGAACTTCCACTGTCATAGTGCAATCCTGCTTAAAATCCTGACCATTGCCAAAGGCAACTAGATTAGTCAGGCATGCTGTGCCCCTAAGAAGCTCTCGAAAATATGAGGTGATGCATTCAGAACCTTTCTGTCTCTAAAACAAAGTATTCTGTTATGAGTATCCTGGAGATGCTGCTGAGTTTAACCTCATTTAAAAGTGATTTTTCTGTACCTATCACCTAGAAAAGTAAGTAGGTATTTCCTATTATTACATGTCAGGTTTTATGTTACCTGGCAACTCTCTCTGTGGAATTGAATTCATGAAGGTTATGATGACTGGCTAACATGAATGGCCCTCCATTGCTTTGAGAGAAACATCTGTCTTGAGGGAATGATTTCTTAGAATATTTAAAGATGGCAGGCTGAAATACAGGACAGCAATCAGAGACACACAGGGCTTTTGAAGGAACCTTTTGAAGTAGCAGAAATGTTGTCAAGGAGTTTAATAAGCATAGTTTTCTAACGGGGAATAGTCCTATAAATAATGACTTGTTAAGAACTGATTGTTTGTCTTTTAGTACCACAGATTTCCATTTTTGAGCTTGGCCTCTGCGAGTGGCACTCAGAGCAGGCTGCTGGGCCTGCTCAGAGGACACAGCTGCAAGCCGGGCACAAGATTGCCTCCTGCTCCTTCCTGGAGGATTCGAGCAACACTATTGAAGGTGGGGATTTAATAGTAATTTAATTTAATAATTTAATTTAACTCAAAATTACTAGCTGTCATGAAGAATATAGAGCTTTTTATGGCAAGATGGTGCCCGAATGCCAAAACAGAGCAGAACTACAAAAAGCAATTGTATGTATTTTGTACTTAAATTGGGCTTTGTTATTGCTGTTTAATAAGGGCATCGTGAGCACTCCTGCTGGTAAGACACAAAATATTTTATTGTAAGAATTAATTAATCTATTTCAGGTATTCATAAAATATTTTAACATAAGAATTCCAGTATAAACTAATAGCTGTTTTATTCTCCAGTTTATTCTTTGCAGGAAATCTGTGCAAGAATTCGGTGAAATTAAATTAAATCAAATCCATCCAAACCCACAGCCCTTGTATGATTTTTTTTTCTGTTTTATTTTGATTTTGATACTTGGCACTTTGACTTGTGTAGTACTACTCTGCTTGAGCATACAGTCTGGAACTTCATTTTAAACCTTTTATTAGGGCAATTGTAAATAAAAAAAATATTCTAGAAAATAGTGTCCTACCTTTAAAATAAATACAATTAGTCCAGCTGCAATTTTAAGAAGTAAAGAGCATCACTTGTTTTTGAAGTCTCTGTCTAGTATGTGTGTATGGATTTATGGGAAATGTTTTTGAAAGCTTAATGGATGTAAATCTCTAAGTGTTCTATTGTGAGATCGAATTGTCTTGCCTGCTAAGTGTTTGGCTTGTGTACTGAGACTGCCTTCAGGGGGGTCAAGTGCTGCTAGTTGTAGTAGTACAGCTTGTGATGCAGCTTTGAAGAACTGATACTGTGGAGATTACTGCTTGAACTTTGAACCCACAGAAATGGAGCACATCTCAGCAGAATGAATGTTAGGTATTGTTTTTTATTTTTAAAAAGGATTTTTAAAATAAATGTTAGCGTGCATTTCAATACTGTCTAGTAACCATAAGTCAAATTACCACTGAATATCAAGGAAAAGTGCCTGAGTGTATACACAATGTTAAAATCAATTTTTACAGGTATGTATAAGGGAGAACATAGAGTAAAGCAGATTTTTTCCCCATAAATGTGAGGAGAAGAGTCATATCATCTTCCAATTTCTACTGGGTCATCCAACAAAAAAGAGACGTTTTGTTTGATTTTATTTGAGAAACCTCTCTGAAAGTTATCGTATCTGTGTCATACTTTAACATGACATCTTAAGGGCTAGTAAGGGGTATGGATTTCCCTTTTTAGGCAATATTGAGAAAAGATACTGAAACTCTGTAAGGGCTTTTACATGACTATATTACAAGCACTGTTTGTGGAAAGAGAATATATTTGGGAATGTTTCCTGCATAGGTGCTTGGGCATTATTGTATGGATATGCACAGGCATCTTGGTAGGCTGAATTTCCCCAACTGCTTGGGAACATTCCCCATGCTTCTAAGTCAAAAAGAAAAAGTGAAAATGTGTGAAGAAATAAGCATCAAAACAACACAGAATTTAATTTATCATGAACATTGAAAAGTATTGAAAATCTGAACTGTGACTGCTGACCTCTCAATACATTCAGTATTTCTATTCATGCAGATGTGTTGAGACATAAATAAAGAGGACAAATATAAAATAAATTCTAAAAACCAAAGAAATGGTATGCAAACTGCAAAAATGCCATGCTTGAGGGCTCAAACTTGCAATGCAAATAGAGCTTGACTAAGCTTTATATTCTGATTTTGATCAAACCTTTCACTTCTATAAATAGAAGAGAGGTAAGAAATAAATTATAGAGAAGAGGTCTAAACAATGATATTTATAAAGAAAAGAATTCTTATAGGCTTTGATTAATCCTCCTTGCTAGTATCCATAAATTTAATAAAGTACTTTCTGTCCTTGGAAGACTTTTTTTCTTTGTTCCTTTATTGCTTTGTTTCTCTAGTTTTGTATTGTAGGCAATTTATCTTTAATTTTTCCTCTTAATTTCTCTAGTGTCAAAAGCTCTTACAGAGGTTTTATATTCCTCTATAATACTGCTCAGAAAGTACTTTTTTCTTGTTTCCTTTATTGATGTTTCATATATGCTATTGTAGTTTCCATAGTTTATGTTTCTAACACTGGATTAAGCAGAAATAATCACAATACTTGCAAAAAATGCATTCCCTAATAAGAGTAAACATGTTTTTTTGGAAACATGGTTCATTCTGGATACCTCATAGGACTTTGGTTTATCTAGAGCACTTGCCTTCTTGTCAAAAAAATCATATCAACTCCTCTTTGCCCTGCTTTTAAAGGTTCAAGTACTTGAAAGGAAAGAGGGAAAAGAATGTTAAGTATCACAAGGCTCAGAAACTAAAATTGATTGATTTTACAATGGCATCAGAGAACTCTGAAGTTAGATAAACAACTGGTATCATATCTTCTAGTGTTGCATATTTCTCTTATGCACAGGATAGTAGTCATAGGTGTAGATGCTTTGTTCACGTCTGTCAAAGAGAAATCTAGGTTAAATCTGCAATATTTCCTTATATAAAAGTTAATTGCTCTGGCATGAAATTACAAGCTTAAGTCCAAGGAAATTTCAAGAATATATTACAGCGTAAATCATGGCATAGCAAAAAGAGTAAATAGGCAACCAAAGGAAAATAACATGGTGCTTTTTAAAAATGAGCATTTTTGCTTATGAAATGACATTTCCTTCACCTTGAGATTGTGTAACATTTGAATTTGTGATAAGCTGTATTTAGAGAAATAAACACAGAAACTGCAGACTGAAGACCTTTAATCAGTCCTTGTTTACTATTTTAATAGTTGCTGCAGAAGGCAGCAAAATATTCAGTGACTCAGGAGGCAGGGGAAAGAGCTCATATATTTAGTAAAAAATATTTAGCCCTTTTATTTCTGAAAACTAATAGACACTGTTGAGGCGATAGAGAACTCCTTTAGATCTCTGCAGGAATGCTTTTATAAGGGTCAGCAGGTCAAGAAGAGCACAAATTGCTTTTCTGCTTCAGGTGGAAAGACAATATGCTTCCAAAATTTTGTTGCAGAAGTTCTGTCTGAGAAGTAAAGACCTTGATTACACAGTGGAGAAGTGACTGCTTCCTGTAGCAGTTATGCAGATGACCTTTTGTTTTGGTTTGGTTTTTTAAGCGTTGCCATAAAAACCATATTTCCTGGAAACCACAGTGGGAACAAAGCCCAGTTTCCACATATATTTGTGATTAGATATTGAATGGTTGTAAATGTAAGGGGGCTGAGCTGGGACTTCTTGCAGGTTTTAGCGTGCAAAGTGAAAACTTCAAGATCCTATTGACTGATGTAATTCGTGGTTGCTGGAGCTATCTGTGAATAAAATGAAGACAGATAAATCAATAGATAGAGAGATAGATATTTAATAGAAAACAGATGACATTCAAGTCATATTGTCAGCATGATTATCAGATTTCATTCTTTCTGGGATGGGTCTTTGGTGCAATTTCACTAGAGCAGTCCTTTTTTTTTAAAAAAAGGCAGAGAAAAAAAAGTTTTGTGAAGAAGTGACCTTTATTTTCTTTCCTCTTTTCTTCAGGCCATTTTGAGTGGTTAGAAGCTAATTACAATGCATTATATGAAAGGGCCCATCTAAACAGCTCCATGTGTCATTGTTCCAGCAAGAATTGCCATTTTCAGTTTCACTACTCCACGGCAGATAGCAGTGGTCTCAAGGCAGTACTACTTACGAATCAGGTAAGGAGAAACATGTTCATTTCCAAAAGGTAAAGGTATGGCAGCCCAGGTGTTACCAGACAAAATCAAAGATACACCTGCTGCTACATGCCTGTCCCCTGAGTCAGTGTGTGCCAAAAGTGACTTGGTACCATTCCACTGGTCTGTGCAATTGCAAAACCTGGGTGTTTGCCACATCAGCTATAAACTAATTTGATGAGTGAATTTTCTGCAATAAGACTTCAAGGACAAACCCAGCTATTACAGAACGAAATCAATTTCAGATTTCAGCGGGGGGGAATCTATAGTAACAGATTTTCTAGCCTTCTTCCTGTTATGAAAATAAGAAAATAGGTGCTTTTGTCTATGGAGACATATTAGAAAAGAAAGTTGTTGACTCAGGATAACTGGAAAGTTCTTGATTAAACACCTGTTTTACTTTGCCTTGCCCATGCATTAGAGCAGTATTTTTTTCTATCCTTCTACCTATTAGTAGATAAAAGAGCCCTTCCAGAACAAAAACCAAATTTCAACTGAGCATTGCAAACTATTTCCATCTTTCTTACCTCCCCTACCTTGTGAAACTTTCTGATATTAGGATGTTCTCTATTGGAAGTCTGGTTTAATAGGTTAGTATTGATGCTTTACACTGCTACTTAATGAAGGCAAGAGCAGTAGAACTGCTCTCATTAAGTTAATGGCTCTCATATCTTGATGCTGGAGTTGAATTCTTATCACCCAGAAATACACATATTTAAATATTAGGTCCATTTCTTTCACAAAAATAAGAAGCTAAAAACCCCAAAGTATAACACAACCAAAAGGTTTAAAATAAAGGACAGGTAATGGAAATAATTTCTTTCCAATTGTGCCTTTGAATATTCAGGAAAACAACTCCAGGCTTTTGTTCGTGTTTCATTTATGAAAGCCAATAGTTGTATTTTTCTATGACCCATCACTGTGTCAGGGAATTGTAGCATACTCGGTGTTCTGGTCAGAACACACAGAGTTTTGTGCCATAGTATTGCCGATAAATTCCTAGGCATGACACTCGCAGCAACCTTGAGACAGAATAGGAATATTGATTTCTGCTCTTCACCTAAGAGGCATCAGTGGACCCAATTTAAGAGTTTTCTTTCCCTGAAAATAGAGCAAATTATATAAGTGAAAACCATACGAAAACTGACATCTGAGTTCCCATAGAACTGTGAGCCTAGGTGGAATTCATTGATAAACTGGTCCTTACATGCTCATTAGAAAAACATTTCCTGGAATTTATTACATTAGTCCTCTCTGTTTCCATGGATTCTCTTGGCCATTTTATGTTTTAGGTATTGAATTTCTCCTTCAATCAGAAATGTATTTATTGCACATAGACTTAGTTAATGTTGATGTGAATTACTCACACTGCAAAATTTGCCTGAAAAATCTTCAGAAACATAAGATTTTGCTGGTAGTTTCAGGAGAAACAAAACAACCTACAGACTCAATTTAAGATTTCTTAAACTGAAATGAAGGGAGAGTTGGGTTTTACACATTTTGCTACTGAGCCATTAGATTGTTCATGAAAAACAAATGAATCTTCAAAACTAACCAATACTAAGAAACAGAAGTGAGGGTTAAGTGCTTGTTCTGATCCTGGAGGACACCAGAATTGCTGTCCTGGAAGCTGTCATCCAAAATAACCTCTCAATTGTGTGTATCTTGCACTTTCCTGCACATTGTATCACTATATTTGTTGATCAAAACCTCCTCTTTGAATAACTCTTGCTAAATCCCAGCACAGGCCCAACACGCCTGAAGACTGGATTATACCCAGTGCACAGTTTCAGTACTCTTTTTAGAGGCAAGTGACACAGATGTTGTAAATTTATCCCTGGCCTTCCTCACTCTTTCAACAGAGAGAGCAAAGATGAGTGAACACATTTACTAATATAGACAATTTGGTATCAATCGGAAGACAGGGAATTTAAATTGCTCCTTGGGTATGAAGAATGATAAGGAAAATGGACTTCTTTTGTCAACAGTAACCTGTTGTTTACTTACATTTAACTTGCAGTCCATGATAATCTGCAGCTCTTCCTCTTTTATTGCTGGCTTGCCAAACTGCTCTTCATTAAACACTGCTGCATTTGAACACTTGATTTTTCTTTCTCAATTGTGACTCATATGTCTTTGAACTTTGTCTTATTGGTTTGGAACTGATTTCTGTACACTGAGATGATCTTAAATGCAAATGATGTAATCCAGAGTGCTTTTAATTCATCCCAATATAATATTATTTACATTGTTTTAAAATTTATTTGTCATCTGACTCTCCACACTCTCCAGTCAGTTAGCCAGCACTATAATTATATCGGGCTCTTGAACAGACCTAAGCAGAACTTTATTATAATTTTCTTTTAGTTTAATAGAAGACTATTGACATCTCTTTGAAATAAGCTCACATTTCTATTTGCACCCACATTTTACAGTAATTTCATCTACACCAAATCACCACAATTTTTAAAGCATGCATTATATGAGATTGTTAAAAAACTTAAAGTGAAGTAACTAATTTTTCAAGTATGTTTATGATAAAAAAAAGATTACACTGCTACACACACAACACAGCTTGCTCCTCATCAGAAACAGCTAATGTAGGTCTCTGAGTTTTTAATTCTCTAGCTGCTTACAAGGTTGTTAGCAATTTGTTCCAATGTCTTAAGAGTAGTTCAGCATCTTGGCTATGTATTAATCCCTTAGCTGCCATATATGTCCTTTGTTCTCCCAATTGTCTAATATCTTGCACATTCTCCTCAGGTTCTCAGAGCTTGCTGTTAATAGTAAAATATTCCTTCCAGTATGCCACCTTTACTTAAGAGTTTGTGATTCCATTACAGTACTTCTGGCTTATATGTATTTGTAATATTATTTGTCTGTTCCAGTCCATGTTTGAATTCCCATTTGGCAATATTAACTGTTCAACTAACATAAGATATTAACAGAATTGTAGAATGTCCTGAGTTGGAAGGTACACACTAGCATCATGGAAGTCCAACTCCTGGCCCTACACATGACACACCAAGTGTCACACCATGTACCTGAGAGCATTGTCCAAATGCTTCTTGAACTCTGTCAGGCTCGGTGCTGCGACCACTGCCCTGGGCAGCCTGCTTCAACCAATCACCCACTGGGTGAAGAACATTTATCCAATACCCAACCTAAACCTCCTCTGACAGAGCCTCAGACCATTCCCTTGGGCCCTGTCACTGGTCACCACAGAGATCAGTGCCTGACCCTCCTCTTCCCCTCACGAGGAAGTTGTAGACTCCAACGATGTCTTCCCTAGTCTCCTCCAAGGTGAACAAACCAAGAGACCTCAGCTGCTCCTCACACGGCTTCCCCTCAGTGCCCTTCACCATCCCCATGGCCCTCCTTTGGACACCCCAACAGTTTAATGTCTTTTTTATACTGTAGCACCCAGGGCTGCCCCCAGCACTGGAGGTGAGGCTGCCCCAGTGCAGAGCAGAGCAGAGCAGAGGGGACACTCCCCTCCCTTGCCCCGCTGGCCATGCTGGGCCTGATGCCCCCAGGACAGGGTTGTCCCTCCTGGCTGCCAGGGCACTGCTGGCTCATGTTCAGCTCACTATGGACCAGGGCCCTTTCCATGGCACTGCTTTTCAGAATCCCATTCCTCAGTTTTGTACATTCAATTAAAAAAATTAACTGTCTGTTAACTGACAGATAAATTTTAACGTTTTTGGTAAAAACAGAAACCAAATAATATAATGTTGAGTTTATCATTTGCTGTTCATTAATTGTTTGTTACTCCCCTAAAGTAATGGGCTTATTTTTCTTCCTTTTATTGTGTTAATCTTTACATCTTTCATGGCTTTGAAAAGTACAGAAATGAAATAATAAAATATAATTTTGGCTAATGCTTATACATGCAAGTATATTTCTATCCTAATGCACTAAAATTTTTCTATGTGTTCAACAACACCTGTAAAAGTCATGTGAATACACTCCTCTGCAGAAGGTAAAGTTGATTAATCATTCTGGGGTAACAAATAAGCCTTTGTTGCAAATTACACTCTGAAAAGAGAAGTGGGGACAAAACAATGGGTGCAGTTGCACAGCAGTGCATGTATTGACAGAGAAATGTAAAAAAAAAAGTATTTTATAAATGGAGACTTTTATAAAAAGTCATGATTTCTCTTCCATCATTCAAATCTGAATGGCATTATCTCAGAAAAAAACCAAAACAACATTGTGGGGAAAAGGAACAATTCTTGCTCATTTAGGCTTTACAAAAAATTGTTTATTGATAGCAATATATCACAGTAAAGGGAATAGAATAAAGTTCTCTAGAGCAACCACTCCCCTGCATCACCAAAATAAATCTTGAAAGAAAGTACTGGAAAAGCAACACCTTCCATATTTTAGAAGAAGGCTAGTGACACAAGCAATGTGCTGGAAGGTTTAACCCATTTGTAGCAAAAACATGAAAGATTATGACAAGCAGGGTGAATACTACAAGTAATGTGAGGAAAAAAAAAGGTGTTGTTGACTTATTAGAGCTGTATAAAATCACAGGGTAAAATCTGCTTAAATATTCGTTCATCTGAGCTGATTTACAGCTTTCAGTGTAAATAAAAGTCCCAGAAGGTCTGGCTACTGTACAGAAAACTCAAATTTACTGCTACAAGTTATTTGTATTAAAATTAGTTTAGGAGAAAAATGGTCATGGAGCTGAGTTTCTAAGCTGTTATCTGAATGTGAACAAAACTATAGTATCAAGGTGCATCCAGTCAAATACACAGCAAATACAGTGCTCCCCAAAAGCTATATAAATCTGTTTGAAGGGTTTGTACATGCAGGTGGGGCCGGGGGGGGGGGAAACATGTTAAATAAAAGCAGAAATTTAACCACAGGCTATGGTTTTAACCTGCCATGCAGTATGGTTCCTAGTACATAATCCTTTTCTGTGTCTTATACGTGCCTAATGTAGGCTAATAGATTTCCTTTGGAAGCTGAATTATTTAGTAAAATGAAGTAAGTTTTACACAGAATGAAGAGTCCTCAATATTGAAAGACTTTTGCTGAATACATCATGCAAATAAGTGGACTAATCGATCCTATACTGATGTAGAAACTCACAGCTGACTTTTATTTCTGAAATCAAGTATGCCATGTGCTTTATGCAATTTGATCTTTTCTGTCATTGGATGTTTGCAATGAGCATATTGCCTTGGCCCTGTCTTGCAGTTTTCTGAAACTGATCTCTGAACAAAGGTTCAATGGGGATTGAATCTTCCAGCTTTGCTAATATATCAGAATGGACTTGGTAGGAAAAGAGCACTAATTGTCTGCACGTCACAAACCCTATCAATGTTGTTCTGCTGGCTCACATCCTATCAAGCAGTAGACAGCACATTTCTCCTCTCTTTTATATATAAAACAGGAAAAAGATAACTGTCCTTGTCTATAGTATTGATAACATTTCTCATGCCTATCATAACCCTTTTATTAATCTCCTGTAAGATAAATTGGTTTTATACTTTCAATTTCTCTTCATACAAGAGACTCTCCATTTTTCTTATCCTGCTTTATATCTTTTTCGGAACTGCCACTAATTCTGTAATATCCTTTGTGGAAAAGGTGTGACCAATACTTTGCAGCTTCCTAAAAATAGTCTCAGTATTGATATTTTTAAAGCTAAGTCTGTTTGTATGTGTAGCCTATATTAACTTTTCCCATTTTTTCTATCTTTTTGGTTTTGCTCTATTTTGCAACTGCTTCTTTAAAAGGTTTTGTGTGGGTATATAAAGTTCAAATTTCTGCCTTCCTTTATTTATGCTTCAGTATGTTCCAAGCAGGATCATGACCAAAAGCAGAGTGAGTTGCGAGATACTTTTACAAGATTATTGAATCAAAAGGGCTTGGAGTGCTTGTATAAAGGGAGCCTTACCATATGTAGCACTCTTCCTTTTATCCTTAGGAGGTGGAGTGAAAATGGAAGGATTAAGGTAACTCAGAGCACGACTAAAAGTTGTTAGGTGACGGGATTTTCACCCTGTCAACCCCCTAATTAGGGGTGTTCGGCTTTCAAAGTCCTGTACCAGTGTTTAAAAGATGAGATGGAACCTGTAGCTTTGGTCTTCAAAGGTGTTTATTGTATTTCTTATCTCAAGGCCTCACAACTGTCTCGGCATGCTAAAGAAATGCAGCTACAGGAACACAGACAGAGGGTCCAAGGTAATTTTAAAGATTTCTAATCCAATTAACTATTAAAGCGTACTATATTTACAGTTTTGTACCAATAACTACTACCTATTCTAGACACCCAATTTCTACATCAAATCCATTCTACCAATGTCTCTGTGCCACCGTCACAGCAGAAGATGGAGTAGACGAAGAAGAAGAAGACGAAGAAGGAGACACCGCCCAAAATTCTCCATCTTGCTCTGATCTACTTCCATACTAAAAACCCAAAACTGCAAATTTTCACACTGTGACAAACTAAACTACTATCTATTTCAAATTTTTATTGTTTTCAATTCAGCTATGAGTGTTGGAAATTTTTCCCATGGACTAAGGTGAAAGGTAGTGCTTTCCTGGGGTCCCAGCCAGGGTCTAGGACCCCCCAGGGCAGTTTGAGGGGCTTTCCACATGCCCTGGACTCCAATAGTTAGGTTGTACTTTGTGTGCTTGCTTTACAGATTTAAAAGAATAGTTTTTAGCACGATTGCTTGGGTAATTCTGGCAGACCCAAAATTCTGTTCTAAGAGAACTGAGTCTAATTAATTACACAACATAATATAAGCAGTTATTTATGAAAAGGAAACTTATGTAGAGAACACCATGGAAACATATTGTTAAATTCAGCAATAACATGGCTTAATTTACATATTAATTAACTTTAATTCTACCAACTCAACTCCTGATAATTATATTATTAGTCCGTTTAGGCACAGTAAATATGTGTAACTTACCATGTCTCCAATAGACCACAGTGCAAAGATTGCAGATGAATATGAGAAGCTCTATTTTTTCACACAGAGCAACTTTGCATATAGTGGTTGTTTGGCTGGGAGATGAAAAGATGCAGGGCAGAAAATGGCACTGTGTTAGTTCTGGAGGAACAAAAATTATCTTTACAACATTGTTTTCTACATTTTACAGGAGGAGCACGTCTTGTGGGAAACCAACATCACGACTAATAAGGAATGGGTCAAAGTTAATATACAGCTACCAATAGGGCTAGAAAATATAAAGGTATGAATGAAAAAGGCATGTGCTCAGCTTTTGAAGATGCTTTACTTCATAGTTTGTAAATCTTCTAGGAAGCCTAAAAATTTGTTTAAATTGTGTGTATGTTGAATGTCTTGCTGTTTTTTACATTGCTTCAATTTGAGTAAATTTCCGGTTGTATCTCAAAAAAACATCTACACAGACGTGACATACAGAAGCTGCTGGACTTGAATAATATGCAAGAAAATTAATACAAATCTCATCTGATTCTAATTAATCATCTGAATCCAACTCAGGAATTACCAACTCACTTAAATGTGTATATATTATTAGGATGATGTAAATGATCTTTGTGGAACTTCAGTGAAATTATGTAAACCACTAATTGGGAATATACCTTCTCTTTGAAATTTCAGGCTCAGAGATAAATGCTAAATTGCACCTACTTGATTCTTATATTAATTTACAAGTTTACATTTTAAGTAATTTTAAATTCATAGGTTTTTTTTCTGTAGTTCTGTAAATGACCATCATATTTTACTGTTTCAGCAGTCAGCTGAAAATAAAATCTCAGTGAAAGGACAAAGACTAAACCCACTGCAGAAATTGATGTTTTGACAGATGTTAGAATGAATGCATTTCAGCAAGCTAGTAGGTTCTACGTGTGTGTTGTTGCCGGTCTCTCCTTTTCCCACAAGGACAATTTTGAATAAACAAGCAGATGTGTAATTAAGCTATCTACAGTATGTAAAAATAAATAAACAAATGCCTTCTCAGCTTGTATTTATATAAGTAGGAAGCCAAAACTATGTATTCTTGTACAAAGACAGCAAGGATCCCTGCACTCAGGGAAGAAATCTTTACTTTTACTAAAGATAGATAAATATTATCTTTAAATTTGTGCTTGTGTCGTATTTTCAGCACAGCTTTTTGAACTGGTAGAGATAGAATGAAAAGTATTAGAAGACTTTAGTAATTTTGAAGAAATTTTCTCTAGTGGAAGATTATTACCTATAGGTCTTATGTTTTAGAAAGAAAAATGTCTTTTGAGATTTCACACCAACCTAATTCCCAGGATTTAGGGAGTGTGCTAGACCCTTCTGTTTATGCTCCAAATCACATCTTTTCTAGTTTCCTTCTGTTTTGTCAGATACTCTTACACAGTGCTTTCTGACCCTTGCACATAACTATTTTCGGAGACTCACACTTTGGTCATGTCCTAGCCTGTCAAAGCCCACAAATCTATTTTTATTTATTCCTCCAACTCCTGCTCTTGTTTCTCAGTGCTTTCTTTTATTTCCATCCTAATCTTTTTGATGAATCCAAGCTTTCTTCCTCCCGCTTGCTGCTTCATCTCAGGCAAAAGAAACTTGGAGAGCACAAATGGGGTAATTTCATTGCTTTGAGAGCCAACAGAGCTGGGCTTCACTGTGGCCAGGAGCAACAGATGTTCTTCTGGAATTTCATTGCTATAAATCAGCTTGTGCTAAATCTTCTCAGAGCAAGGGAACTGCAGAGAGAGAAATGCTCCTTGAATCTCTGTGTCTATGTCAATAGCAGTAAAATAAGCAGGGCAAGGGCATAGGCCCAGGACTGGTGTGTGATTGCCCAAATTATTAAAACACCAGCATGGTTCCTGGAAAGGTTTTGATGTAAGCAAATCAGCCACCTCCCATCCAGTGCCCAGAACAGCCCCAGGATTACCCGAGCAGGTAGGGACCAACTCCACTGCAGAGACTGGATGGATCCATTTTATTTTACATGATGAAACAGTTATCAGTTCTTAAGCTCTGCTGTGCTAGTTGGTGTCTGAGGATGGTCCCCAACCCATTTTATGCACTTATAACTTGAAATCTTTTCTTGAGGATCTGCAAAATGAGGTTTTGCAGACATTTCAAAAAGGAAGATGGAGTCTTTAGGATATCAAATTTCAGGACACCTTTCTAAAACATGGGGATATTACTAATTTTTAGCTAAAGGCTCATGAGATTAGGAATTTTTGTTTAAAATAGACTTTTTTCCTTTTAAATTTCATTCTTGGAGTTAATTAAATTTTCCATCATAATTTTATATTCCATAATTTTAACCTGAGATAATCATACAGAATTTCAGGTTGTGATTTGAAATTTATCACAGTTTTGCAATGGAAATTATGCAGCACATTTTACACCTAGAAATGTTTTGTATAAATAAAAATCAATTTCACTCTGTTGTCTGTTAATGAAAATATTTTAATTGTAACAATTGGCAGCTTGTGTTTAAAGGAACACTCCAGAGTAGGGCAGGTTTCATCTGCCTGAATAGCATCCAGCTCATGGATGCTGCACCATCAGAGCCACCAGGTTTCTGCTCCTTGGAAGAGTCCACCTGCAGGGACGGGCAGCCCACGGTGCCTGGATCAGCCTGTGACTCTCACCGGGACTGCCCTGGTGGCAGTGAAGAGGACCCAGCCACCTGCTGTGAGTGAATCCCCTTGCTTTAGAGGGACACCCTGCTGAAGGGGGCTGTGAAACCTAAACAGTTCCATTCAACAGATCACTTGAAAAAATATTTTAAATTTATATTTCTTCTTTTCCACAGAATATTTAATGACGTACAGGTTAGAGAAACTGCTCATAGCATTTTCTTCTTTCCATTGCTTTGTGTTTCTCTGTCTGGCCTCAGCATTATGATTTAGATAGAGCTGGTAATTTGTTCAATAATCTGCTGAAATGCAACATTTGCCATATTTTTGCCTAAATGTATTCCCTACATACCACTTTTATAACCTCTACTTCCCTAATTTGCAAGGGAATGAAATCTGCTTTGGGATTTGTTCTCTAAACAGTTTTCTAATTGAGACTGTTTGTGAATTACTGTCAGAAAATGCATTAAGTGACATGATATTTGCACTGTGATTCAAATCATCACAGAAATGGGCCACAGGTCAGAAGCTACATCTTCTTCATTATATTTGCAGCTGAAGGTAACTTTGTCTAGAAGCCACACTTTCTACTCTACAATCAACAGTAAAAAGAAAATAATTAAAATTACTGACAAATGTCTGTAATAACTCTGAATAATTTTAGATCTCCATGTGAAAACATCTCTAGAGACCCTATCATTTGTGAAATTATTATTATAGAACATTCATAAGCTTTTATGCTTGCGTGTGGTAGTAACAAATATATATTACAGATAAAAAATGTGCACATATTTAAGATAATGGTGATAAAATATATTGCTACTGGGAGGTGCCAATTAAATTTCTGTGTATTGCTGAAGGCAGCAGGATGAAAAACACTGATAATGTTATATTTTCTAATTGCTTGATGAGACTTTAAGAACTATTTGTGATTGCAAGATATATTTTTAACTCACAGTCTGAATCTTCAATTTTTTTCAATTACTTAAAGAACCATGCAGAAACTGTCTCTGAAACAAGTAATATGTGCAAATGCTGAAACAACATTTTAAATAAGAAGGTATATACCGTTTTATAACTGGGTAGAATCTACGCAAACATTAGGGGCTCTCTCTCTGAGAGCTCTTTTTGATTTTTACAAGCCTTTACCCTGTGTTGTTAGTTCTGTGTCTGTTCTACCTCCACTGGTAGAACTGTGGAGAGTCCTTGTAAGTTCCTTGGGAGTAATGGAATGAAAGTGAATTGTACTTTCAAAGCTGGACTTGAATTATCAGCAATTTAGCAATCCCACTTCATAAAAATGAGAGAGAATTGTAGTGAAGAGCAACTGGAAATTAAAAAAAAAATTTTTTTAGGTTTCAAAGGATGATGAAAAATAATTGTCACAGTTGAAGGGAGACGCTATTCATACTACACAAGGTGAAAATGAAGATAACTCCCAACATTTACAGGCCTGTGCCTCAGACACTGGACATTGACACCAGGTAACCAAAATATTACAAATTACCTAGATCTAGTCAGTATTTTAAAGGTCACAGTAGAATTTTTGGGAATATTTTTTCCATCATAGTTGTGTTGATGGATCAGAAGAAATGGAGATTTGGCACAAGAATGAAAAGTCAGAATGACCTGATGGTCTCAACACTGTCCTTTGTGGAATCTCCAGTTAGGGTGCTGGGACGAGGAATGATGAGAGCCACAATCAGCGCAAAATCCTCTTCAAAAGCTCTGCCTAGTGCTCCATTCTCTGCTGCTGCTTCTGCAATTAACATTGGTTTTTCTACTGGCACTGATTCTCCACTAGCTTCCTTCAAATTACAGAAACTATGATGCTCAGTTGAATCTGAGATATAGAGATTGTTTGCTTATGTGTTGAGATATTCACAGTTTGAAGAGGTATCATTTTGTTGGAGCAGTGCATAAAAGTATATTTAATCCCCAAAAAGAGGGTGGAAAAGGTTCTTTAGTAAATTATAAGTAACTAATAGAAATTGCTTATTTCTCTGACTACTGGCTGAGAAGAAAGAACCCCCAAAAAATGTTCCATCTTTAAAACAGCAATAACTATTGTTAAAGTTGGTCCATTTTAATGGATAATATTGTCTTGGATGCTTCCCACACTCCTTTTCAGGAAAGAGGGCCCTAATGGAATATAGCTACTCAGCAGTTTGGTCAGCTTAGAAGATCCATCTTTCAGACACTTTCCACAGTATTGAGCAAAAAAAGTGTAAAGAAAAAATCCTTATTTATTTTTGTCCTTTTTCTTTTATTCCTATTATATAAATTTTCCACAAGGTCTTGATATTGTCCTCTATGGTGTTTAGAGTTCACTATATTTATTCATATTGATTTTCAGTAAAATTCCCTATCTGGTACAGTGTGGAATATTTTAGCCTTTATTAGATCTTTTAGCATCTATCCTTGGACACATCCCCAGTAGTTTCCTTTGTTGAAGTGTTCTCAGGTACTGAAATAGCTGACTGAACAAAAACAATGGCAGACAGCTGTTACTTACTGTGAGGGATTCCCCTCCTGTAAGAATTCCTTAGTTTCATTATAATAAGGAATTTAAAAATAAAGTTTCTCTTTGGTAATGTTGATTTGACATGAACAGTATTAAAATAACGAAAGTTATTACAAGAACAAACACATATATGTTTTGCAATGCTTCCTAATCTTTCTGTTTAGTCTGTGCTCATTTATATAAATATATATTTAAATCTATGGGATGTAAAAGTCACAAAAATTAGGAAATTGTCTAGGGAGCACTTATGCACATTAGTAACCATCTTTATTTGAGTTGCTAAAATCTATGAATCTAATGAAGTTACAAGTTATAAAAGTATGGATTTTACTATTAAATCCTACATTTTCATTATGTCTTTTTTGACACCTCCTATTTGTGATCACTTCTAATTTTTTTATTTCAGTGAGTGATAATAAATTACGAAAACCTAGTTAATACAGTCAAACAAAGTGAGAGGCAGTACTGGGATAATTTAGAGATCTATAAAGATCTCTTTCATGCTGATGCCTTTTCTTTATTTCCTACCTAATATGAAGGAAGTTTTGTACTAAATACTGCATCAAATAACTAATATTTCAAACACTATGCTTATTATTATTTTGCATTATTTATATATAACCTTCACAATGTTTATAAACCCATAAACACAAATGAATCAGTCACTGGCAATCCTAGCAGCTTGGAAACAAGTCTAGGAAGCACTTGTTATTTTCAATATCATACTTCAGTGCAGTAATTTTTCTGGAAATTACCTGCTCATCAGCATCCATGTAAATTCAAAATTATTGTGGGGTGGGGTCACCCTACAGGTATTTCTGAAAGGGGATCACTTCCATTTAACCTTATTAGAAGCTTTCTTAAGACAGCCATCTTTACCACGTCTGCTTTTAATTTAACACCTCTAGTATTACCTTAAATATTCTCAGCTTTTCATAGGATTTGTATAATTTATGAATATGGAATATGTAGAATGAAGGAAGACTGTATAATTTTAAAGCCATGTAGCTTTTACTGCATTTAATTTACAGTATAGGAATTTACAATTGGAAATCCTTGAAACCTTCCAGAGCAGATGAACACAGATGCAAATATTTTTATTACTATTTAACGTTAAAGTGGAAAGAGCACTTTTTAGTCTGAAACATTTGTTTTACCAAACATTTGTGTGCTTTCCGTGACACTGAATTTGCCGGAAATTTTCACTGTCTGTTCATTGGTCTTGTACGTGCATGTGGAGAACAAGAAGATACACCCGTGCTATTTTCACAGACCTCGGTGCTGGCAGGCCCTGTGCAGCACTGCCTTTGTGTTTCACCAGAGCAGCTCCACGCAAACGTGACCACTGCAGACCAAGGCTGCACGTGAGATTCTCTTCAGCTCTACTTAACCCCAAGCAAGGGAACTGAGCAGTTTCAGGAGGTGAGGCCATCTCACCTATGAGAGTTATGAGTCATCTGTCTAATGCAGGCTGGAGGTTCTATGGCCATCTGTGATACCTCTGTATGAATCCTTTAACAAATTCTAGGTAAATAAATTAATCACAAACTAGTAGGAAAGGTGCACAGACACTCAGAAAGAAGGCATATGTGTAACCCTTTACTTTCACATAATGACACAAAATGTTAGCCGGAAATGACAAAATGTAAATGGCAAAGAGGTTCTTTGGTTTCTGTTCATAATGATAGCTATTACCTCAAATCCCAAAGACACTTAGATGCTGCCAAACTGAATGAGGGGAACAGCCCTCCTGATTCTATATTATTGTTCAGGGAAACACCAACCTGACGGGGAGACCAGCTGAGTGTCCCCACTTGTGTTCATTTGATGGAGGTCTCAGAGCAGGATTGAAAACCTTTATGCAGTTGCAGGCTAGCAAAGCTGAAGCAATATGACTTGGCTGGTAACCCAGCCCAGGTAACAGAACTGCTTTGTTTTCTCTGGGAGGATCATGAGGAGCTGGGATAAATACAGTAAACTAGTCAAAGAAAAATGATTTGCATTTAACCTCCCAATGCTCTTGAAATATCTGCTTTGTTTCCTGGGTTTTAAGAGGTTTTTGGCATTATTTTTTGGGATTTTTTTTTAATATCTTGAAAACAGTTTGTATTATTTGAAAAATCTTCTCAGTGCATTTTATGGCTTTAGTAACCTACACTTATTCTTGAAACTTGAGAAATTTTTGGGGAAGAATTTTTTTCCTGGCCGCATCACTGGATTTTGTAGAAATGGTGTAATACTTTACTCCTTCACTAGTTAAGATATACTGTTATATCCATAAGAATTAAAAAAAAAAAATCAAATTTGACTTACTGTTAAAATGAAGGCAATTTTTTTCTTTTCTACTTTCCTTTCTGTTTTTGCTGAATTATAAATAGATAAAGGCCCAACGTAGAGGACTGACTCATCTTCCATTCAAAGTGTCAAAAACCTATCTGCAATTTGAATCCATTGAAATATTCCTAGTGAAATATAAAACATAAGCTCTGGCGCTGAGAATTGCAGTCGGAAGGGACATAATATATCAGAAAAGAGCTTTATGTCAAACTTAACTGTAGTATGACTACTCAAAAAACTATAGGCTGTGCAGTCATTTATTTTCCTACTATGGATAGTGAAAGATTACCTATAATCCCTTGAAGGTTCAGAGAAAAATGTTGAATGTTTGATAGGAAAGACACATTTCTTACAGTCTATTAATGTTTGAGGAATGAAAAAAACACACGGAAAAACTGTCTTACTTGAATTTGGGTTTTAGCCAAAGCACAGAACTTTTCTTCAAGCTTGATTAAACATTTACAAGCATCCCTTAAGTTTTTAGAATTAAGTAGGGATAAAGTTTAAGTTCAACTGTTAATTTGGACAAGTGAATTTCACTCACAGTTGGAGGCTAGCTATTCTATAACATATTTACACTTTTAAATTGAAGTATCACTTCCAGATACTGCACAGGGGGAATCCTTAGGTTTGGTAGTTGACTCTGGTCAGTGTTTCTGCATGACCGGGTGGTTGTTTAGAGCTTTAAATTTCAAGAGAAAGGTGTAATAAAAAAAAAAAATTAGCAACTAAAGTGTGGTCAGCGTTATCATATTCCATTTCCTCTCCACCACCCAAAAGAAAAAAAAAACCCAAGCCAACCATCATCAACCAAAAACCAAACTTAACAATGAACAACAACAAAAACCCCCAATGTGCACCACCATAAAGGTTCTTCCTGCCTTTATAATTGTGCTCAGACTTGAATAAAGTTTGAAAAAATGACTAAACAAAACCAATTTGATTTGGGATTGTGTTTTGCTATGTGTGTATGTCTTTTTTCCCCCCCACTGCTTATATACTCAGCCAAAAAATTGGGGTTTATATATTTCTTTCTACATCTATAGGGTTAGAAGATATTCTACTACAGGCTACCAATGCTACAAATGCTGATTTCACCTCATCTCTATTCCTGTCGAACATCAGAGGCAATGATGGGCTCTGATCACACAAAAGCTGTTGTTTTTATCATCATGACAAATCTTCTTGAGGCCCCAAATTCCTCTAGTTAAAAGAAAATAACAATTAAAAAAAAAGTTTCCATGATAAATACCTTTTAGAACTGTAAAATAATGCTTATTAGTGCTATCTTGATCTCAGTTTTGTATTTAAAACATTATTTTAACTTATTTTCTTTGATGCCTACAGGGTCATTTAAGGATGTCTTTTTAGATATTACTGTGCAGACACTGCAGTCAGCTGTTTATGCAGAAGACCTTTTGTGGGGTTTAGGGAGGCCAGGAGAAAGAGATATTTAAGCAAAGAATGTTTACCTTTTTGTGTCACATTGGTTCTCTCAAGATTGCTTAGCTAAGGAATGCAAAATGCCTAGACATAGTATTAATTACCAAAACAGCTTAGTCTTGGATATCAATTTGCATATTCAACCTTAATGTACTAGCAATTGAAGTCTAATTAAAAGATACCTTGTGAAAAGCATGAAAAATTAATTAAATAAGTTAACCAAGTTTCATTTTTAACTGAACATGCTGCACTAAACAGAAATCCATGCACCATCACATTTTAACTTATATGGTGAAGAGACACTGATATTTGTGTTTATTTTGTACCTTAAAATTTAGCTGCTCAAATAACCTCTTTTTTTCCTGGGAAACTTATACTATCTAGCCTTGCTACAATGGTGCTTAAAGAAAGATGCATTTAATTTTGGTTTTGTACAATCTGAAAATTGGAGTAATATGTATGATTATCTCTGAGGCTGATATGATCAGAAAAATGTGTTCTGAGAGAGGAAAGTGACAAATCCAGTTCTAAAATAATGGTTGCAATTGCAATAAGTGACCCCAGGAGTTAAGTGTACTGCCTTGGGAAGCTGTTCTGGACAAGGAAAGAAAACTCTGAGTATAAAATTTTATTATCAAAATAATTATTTGTACTCCATCAATGTAGGAGCTTGTGAAATTTTTATACAATTTAAATTGGTCAAATCCATACCAACTGAGAAAATGGTCTTTTACTTTGCAATAAAAATTTCTAGGCAATCTGAATAATTGATAAATTTAAATTTCATTTTCAAAAATAAATTAAATGAAAGCTTAATTTATCTTTGCTTTCCATATATTTTAAGCTCTAAATATATTTGATTTTTCTCACACATTCCTAACTAAATTACTGGTACAATTATTTTCTAAAAAATATTTAATTCTATTTTTGTCATATCTCAGCAACCTATGTACAGGTTTTTACTATGTTTTTTCTCTTACAGGTAGTTTGTTTCTTGGTTCTGTGTTTGATTAAGAAAGGAAGGGCCTGCCCTGCCTGTTACCTGTGCTCTAGAACTTATTATCCATCTCAATAACATGATACACTTTTGTACTTCTTCAACACTCTTAGTACATCTAAATATAAAACAATCAGAGTTGGGGCATTGAACTGTTGCATCATCTTCAACTTATTGATCTCTTGTTGTTGTTGTTCTTACCACAGCTAATTACACCTTCTGTGATTTTGAGACTGATCTTTGTGGATGGAAGCCACTCAGCAAAGGTGATGCTGACTGAAACGTAATGAAAGAACAGGCTCCCCTTGACAGAGAAAGCCCTGGCAGAGGCCATACAAATAATATGGGGCATGGTGAGACTTATTATTATTTTTTCTCTTTCTGTCATGAAAATTGCTACTTGTAAATGGTCACAGACTGATAATAAAATCTGTTTTGAAATGGATGCCACACAGTATGTAAATAGCACAGGTAATGTGCTACAGAAAGCCAGTCTGTTGGAGATGCTCTTTTTTAGCTGTGATCTAGCTACTATGTCTTTGTAACCCTTATTTTTGGCTGGCACAACCACTGAGGTATGAGACTTAATACAGCTTTTTTTGAGATACTGATCTTTGAACTGATAGCTGACTGTGTTTATACATATCATAACAATTGTTTACCCAATATTCACATAGGGACCATTCTTGGAAGCTTTATTTGGACAAATAGCTTTTTGTAGAGTGAAGTTAAATTAATCCATATTGTCTGGAAAAAATAGAGTGAGTAAAATTTCCTTTAAAGAGTTGCCCTCCCTTCAGCCTATATTTGCCATACAACGCATTCAGCTAGAAAACCATTTTATTCCAGAAGAGGGCTGTTAAAAATATTTTTCCAAAGTGAAAATGTTATTATAGCACACTCCATATGAATGAAACTATCAAGCATGTTTTTCATTGTCAAATAATATTGACAAGTATTTTGTGACTTTAATTTTATTAAACTGTATCTATTGCACAGCTTCTAGTGGATATAAGATTGAAATCTGTGTTACAATCCAGAGCCCCATTAATTTAGATTTAATTAATTATGTACATTATCTTCAGCCAGACCTCCACACTTCACTTCCATGTTCATGTTAAAGAAATGTGACGTTAACTATTCTGCCTCAAGCATTGAAAGGTATAGGAACTGCAGGATTAAAATCCACCTGAGCAAACAGCAGTGCGTGAAGTATGTGTGTGCGTGCTATAGAATGTTTCTAAATGAACAGACATATTTTTTCCATTGGTTCTCATGTCATGAAATGCTGCTCACTTTTCTCAGCAGCTGTTTGATATTTCATTTTTTTGTCTCTGTAGAGCGGGACTGGATTTGCATTAGTGCCCTTTATGTAAACACTACTCTGTTACAGGTTTCAAACGCAAAGCTCCATAAGGGTGCACTGATCTGCCCGTGTCTTTCTCTGCTCTAGGTGCTGCTGAGATCTGAGGGGTGATGTGGTCAGAGTGAAGGCTGCTGGCAGCCTAAGGATCACATTACATTCACCCATACGGAGGAGCTATGTGCTGCCTCACTTAAGATGCTTTGATTCCTGAATTCTTACAAGTTCGTTTCAATGTTGGTGGTGGCTGGAGTCTCGAGCAGATTTGGAGGTTACTATGCCCCGCCTCACAAGCCCAGTAATGTTGCATTCCCCGTATAAGTTAGCGGAAAAGGTATTTCTGAGGTGGTTTTGTAACAATCTATCATTGTGCCTGCTACAGCCACGACTTCAGAATTAGGAACCTGAGCAAGTTTTTGCCAACATTAAATCACCATCCTTCAGGTTGCAACTGCTCCTTTTAGTACCAGGGAGCGCTCATCTCTCTTCTCTCCTGGGGAGGGCAGTAGCAAATTTTGATTAATGAAGATCTTAACAAGGCTACAGTAGAGCCTCAGCTGCAAATTAGAAGTGAGTCCTTTGAAGTACCCTTGCATTCCAATGAGGGGAGCTTCCCTCACGCTGTGGAGAGCAGCATTCCTGTTTGTACCGGGAACTGGAACGGTCCCCTCTTTGTGCCAACCTGCTAAAGCCATGCCATTATTCACATGGGGCTGGACCTAACCCTCAGCTTCATTATGTACCCATGGGAAATAAATGGCTAAGGAGTATGACTGCGGCAGCACAATAGCTGATTTTCCAAGATGTAAGGCAATATGTGTAATATAAATGCTCAAAAAAGACTGAGCCTTTAGTGTTGTTTTGCATAGACTTTCATGAAAAAGTCTCAGTATTCAGCAAAGGCGGCACTGACGGCATTCAAAATATGCTGCTTTAGGGCCCCTTGAAAATGCTTATCCTTCCCTACCTTTGTCTGAAGCACATCTGCTGTAGTTCAAATCCAAATGCAGTGCATTTGCCAGAGTTCAGATTAGATCTTTAATTAAGCTTTCATCCCCACTAGCACAGACAACAATGTCAAGTCTGTGGACCCCATGAGAAAATATAGCTTATTCCATTGGCTCCTGTGGTCTGCAACATTGTTAGCATGCTTAAAAGTGGCTGTGCTGTGCTGAGAGTGAATATTGTACCCTAAAGGAAATAATTTCTGGTTTAAATTCTGTTTGAAACATTATTTAAGCCAATTAAAATGTGTCCTTTAGGGATCTTGGCTGAGGTCTCTGTTGTTTGATCTCCAGGGTGCTGTGTTGCAGCTCCTCTGCTCTCCCCAGTCCATGCAGAGAGTGGATGGGCAATGTGTGAAGGTGATAGGTAATAGATGTAATATTTTAAGGTTGGGGATCTTAAGGTTTTCGCTTGAAGAGAGCAGATAAAAAATACTTCCAGTGGATCTGCACAGTAATGCTTTCAGAAAAGCAACATCTGAACTGCCTTTGAGGGGCTCTGTAGTCACCTCCTTGGGTTTAAGTGCTTGCAGGCACCATGACAGGGTAGCAATGGCTCTCCAAATTATTTCCTTCTCCCTTTCTCCTTGTCATTGGAATCAGTCATGATAATTTTAGAAGACAGCGGTGCCAGGAGCACTTAGCAATTCTGTTTTGTCTTTGCCCACATAGACACTGCTTGTCACACACAGCCTGTTACAGCACTCTCATTATCCACAGAGACTGAACTGATGGCAAAGCAATTTAGATTGTTTTGATCTACAAATAAGCTTTATGTGACTCATGAAGCATACAGTTACCTCTCTGAGGTAGCTATTTGCCATTGGAGCATGACATATTTCTCATACTTTAAAATAAAATTTGTTTATAGGAGGGTTCATTTGCCTCAGTGGATCACATCAGATGAACACAAAGATGACCATGTCTCGCCTGGGAAGCCCTTTCCTTGTCAAGCCTACCCCTGGGCTCTCCTGCTGCCAGGTAACAGTTTGATATTAACTGTCCCCATCTTTGTGACCTATCCCTCACCGGATGCAAAGCAGGTATTCTTCATGCTCTAAGTGCTGCTGCTGAGGGCTCTACTTCAATACCAGCGGAAGGAGTTACAGTTAGTAAGTCTTTGGGAGGACGGAGAAGAAGGAAACTTTTTAGTGCTTTGCTGCCATTTTTTTCTATTTGATTATTACTATTCTCTTCTAAAGCACCCAGCAGGTGACTTAGATTTCAGGACATGCTCCAGGTTTTCGTGTAGTGTGGAAAAGGTACCTGGACAATAACCACACGGCTCTATCAAATAGCCACTGTTGTCTGCAGACAGGAAAGTCACACAATGGGGGTTCCAAAATAGGACACCTAAGGTTTGAAGTCACTATACTCATCAGCTGTGTTGGTGTGACCAGAGAGAACTAGCTGC
Organism: Donacobius atricapilla; assembly: GCA_013397315.1. NCBI lineage: Eukaryota > Metazoa > Chordata > Aves > Passeriformes > Mimidae > Donacobius > Donacobius atricapilla. The sequence goes on along the minus strand of WBMY01011924.1, from coordinate 298,695 downwards.
CGTACTCCAGGCACATACTAAATTTTAATTCATGGTTTGAGGAGGATGATTTTTTAAGCTGATCAGTGCAGTACTTCCGAGTTACTTTGAAATGTGTTTTTTTGTCAGATGTCACGTGGCTCTGCTGAGGAATGCAAAAGCAACCAGCCAGGATAGTGGTTGATCTGAAAAACTAGAAAGGTACCAGGAAAAAATGGATCTGGAAGGACAAAAAATAGAAAAATATTACATGAAAAATGAAAATACAGTTCTATAACTAGCCAGTTGTAATTTTTAACAAAATCCATATTTTTAAAACAAAACTTGAAGAAATATATTAAATATGAGCAGCAACTATTCACTACATTCACAGCTGTATTTTTATTTGTCCTTTTTGCCACTGAATAAAATTAATAGACACTGTTCAGGTTTATAACTTTTTTACTTTTTTTTCTTCTTTCCTGAGGCTTTTTTTAAATTTTCTATTCTGTAACTTTTCAATGCTTATGCCATACTGGGGAAAAGTTAAATTGTGTAGCTATGGTGTTGTTTTTTTCTGATACTGTATAATCCCTTCTTATTTAAAAAGTCAGAGAGAAGAAAAAGAAAATACAGAGAAAGCTTGCCAAAATAATTTTACTTTGTTCTGTGAAAAAAAAAGAGGATTTAAAGAAACAAAATAAAATTTAGACTGATTGCTTAATTTTCCAGACTCAATGTAGACATGAAACTGCTAATTACACCTAAGAAAACTTAAAAAAAAAAAAATCAAAAAGAGAAGGAACTGCACTTAGAAGTCCCAACAAGTAGCAAATTTTATTCCAGCAGGATCTAGGCTTCTTAGGTCATATCTCGTCTAAGGGACCAGAAATAAGTGCTAGCTTAGCTAAATCTGTTTTACTTGAAACTGCAGCCCACTTGGACTACACACATCAGTGAGTTCCCAGATCTCAGCTGAATAGTTGCAGCTTGTACCTGAGGAGTAGAACTGTCTGAAACAGTTCAAGAACAGCGTCTTGCAGTCATTTAAAGCAGCCTCACAGTTCTTAATCTCCACGTAATTTCTTAGTGTAATAAAATATCAGAAATAAAATAGATGCAGGAGAAACTCTAGCAGAATGCTGCTGCAGGGAACTCAGAAGGCCTGAACCATGCCATCTAAGCCCTGTATGTTGCATTACTCCTGGGACACCCAACAGCCTTTTTACTCACAGTGCATTTGTTTAGACAGTTTTGTCTCTCTTTTGTTGACTTTGATACTGAGTAGATAAGCACCTTTCAGATTCAGATTAATTTATTTTAGAAACCCTTAAGGCAAACTGGGCACAACTGATATGTGAATCAATGGATTATTCTGGTAAGATCTATTGCAGAGTTTGGTCTACACTCAAAATAAACACAGATGCAGTGGGGATGCACAATTTTTTCTCTACTTCAAAGTCAGAAAAGAAACAAGTTTTATGTATGCTTGTATTGAATAAATTTAAAATTCTTAGATCCATCAAAAACTAGACAAAGTTCTTACCTAACTGTATGTGTCTGTCAGGAGAGTGTTTTTGAGGACTGAAAGCCTGGCTTTCTGCCACATTATCCCTGCAGATTTTTATTTCTGGGAAAGAGCAAGAAGTAGGGGTTGCTCATTAGGATGTGTTATGTTCTCTGTCTATTAATGTGAGATGATGCCCTCTGTTGGATATCCCACTGAGAGGATAAAAGGATCCACACAAAGAGATCTATGTTTATTATTAGCTTTACAAGTTCTTTAGCTCCAGTTGTTAAAAGGAAAAAAAAAAAAGGAGTTGAAGGGTAACAGATTTATAATGTGCCTTTCTGGTTAATTGAAGCTTAGAAGTAACTTCTTCATTTAGCTCAAGGTTTTGGAGTTGTAGAAGCAAATTTCTAGTCGCAGCTCTCTGTTTATGGCTCTTTAATGGAAACAATAGTCATTGTACAGTAGAACATGCAGACATAAAGAAGGAAGGTAAAATTATTTCTTATTTAATGAAAACATAAATTTGTTTGAAAAGCTGTTTGAAAAACAAAAAGCCATCTGAATTGTTTAGAGTGTAATTCTTCAAACAGCTCATTTTGGAAAGTGTTTGTATACCTGCTGCTTTCTATTTCCTAAGCTTTTTGCTGGGGGAATGAGTTATATGAGCATATTTCAATTTTTTAAAAAGGATCAAGATTATTTTATATAAGACATGATTTTCATGAGTGATGATAAAATTAAGTGTTGAGAGACTGAGTCTACCAGACCTGAAGCCAGATGATATTAAAAAGTAGCGGAGTGTTTTAACAGGAATATTTTTGCACAACTGATTCAGCTCTTGTTTTACCTTCATGAGGAGTCAAGTATTGTCAAAATCAAGGCTTTTGCAGGGATGTAAAAATACAGCAGTGGAAGAAATTTTGGTCTTTGTCCATGTGGCAAAGAAGGAAGGACTCAGGGGGGAAAGAAAAAAAATCAGTCTTTGAAAATCTTATTTCTTCCCCTCAGTTTGCAGCTGAATTTTAACCTGGGTATTATTA
>WBMY01011924.1:162661-296145 GCA_013397315.1 Donacobius atricapilla | reverse complement strand
AAGCATGTATCAGACTTACTCTGTATTGCAGGGGAGTGAACTGTGATTCTGTTTTCTTATCTTTTCTGCCTCAGAAGCAGCCTCGTCCACATACAGTCTTTGTATTTGCCTCCCATACTCTGGTCAATCTGCTTGTTTCAGGAGATGAATAGAATATTTTAAAAATCTGTCTACAGATCATATTAATTTGTATTGATTGCAGAAATAAAAGATCATAAAGTTTCTTGCTTATGAGAATCTTAATGCTTGCACTTCTGAGATTAATATGCCTTTGAAACTGTCATATATTCAGCATTTGTAAAGAAAAATAATCTTTGAGAAGTTTCTAAGCTTACTAAGACAAAGAAGGGAAGTCATCATTCAGTCTGCAGCAGTTGATAGACACAAGTTAAAAGTAAATTGTAAAAGTAAGCTTTACTTTTAAGTATAGTTTTGTCTTCAGACATGATACTGCCTCTTAACAAGCTATGATTTCGAAAATCCCCATCATTTGTGCCAAGTCTGGGCTTAGACCCTTCATGTCAGTCTTTGTTATAATGTACACATATTACTTAGTAGTGAATTTATTGCAGATTGATTATATAATTTTTTAAAGCTTTTCATTAAAAACTCTTTCAACAGGTAAAATTTTGGTACCGGTTATCTCAGGATTCCCAGCTTTCTGTCTTTAAGAGAAATGCATTAAATGGAAGTTTGGAAAAATTACGTGACATTTCAGGATTGCCTGAGATGAGCTGGACAAAAACAAATATACCTGTAGAAAGTGTGGCTGAGGAATTACCTTTTCAGGTAATTAGATATCACATTTACATTGTTTTTTAAAAGATATTTTACTTCGGCCTTTAGAATTAATTTAATTTTAATGATGAAATATAAACAGATAATTTCTATTCTTTAATGTTCTTATGAAAAATAATTTAATTCAGCTTTTTCCACAGGTCCATGTGTTAAAGAGCATAGCCATTGTTTCAGTATTCTGGTTATTAGAATAACTTTTTTGTATCAAACATCAAGGAGCCCTAAAGGTCTAGTTCCAACCCCTATTGGCAAGGACATCTTTCCTTGGACCAGGTTAGTCAGAGCTCCATCCAGCCTGGCCTTGAACACCTACAGGGGTGGGGCACCCACAACTTCCCTGGGAAACATGATCCAGTGCCTCACCACCCACAAAGTAAAGGATTTCTTCCCAATATCTAGTCTGAACCTACTCTTTTTAAGTTTGAACCCATTTGCCTTGCCCTGCTACTACATGACCTTGTAAAAAGGCCTCCTCTTTCTTTCTTGTAGGCCCCCTTCAGGTACTGAAGGCTGCAATCAAGTCATTCTGGAGCTTTCTCATATGAGGCTGAACGAACCCAGTTCTCTCAGCCTTTCCTCATAGGAGAGGTGCTGCATTCCTCTGATAAACTGGGTGACCTCTTTTCCATTCACCCCAAGAGGTGCTGGAGACCCCAAAGCTGGAAACAATACTCTGCATTGGGTCTCACAAGGGCAGATTAGAGGGGCAGAATCCCCTCCCTGCCCTGCTGCCCACACTGCTCTGGATGCAGCCCAGGACACTTTTGGCTTTCTGGGCTGTGAGTGCACATTGCCAGCATCCACCAGCACCCCCAGGTCCTTCTGGGCAGGGCTGCTCTTGATCAGTTCATCTTCAGCCTACGGTGACACTGGGGGTTACAACAGCCCAGGTGCAGCACCTTGTACTTGATCTTGTTGAACCTCATGAGGTTCCCATGAAGCCCCTTCTTGAGCTTGTCCAGGTCCCTCTGGATGGCATCCTGTCCTTCAGGCGTGTCACCAGCACCACTCAGCTTGGTGCACCATTGCAAACTTGTTGAGGGTGAACTCGATCACACAATGTCATTAATGAGGATATTAAGTAACACTGGTGCAAATACAGACCCCTGAGGGGCACCACTTGTCACTGATGTTCATCAGGACACTGAATCATTGACTGCTATGCTCTGGATGTGGCCATGCAACCAGTTCTTTATCCACCTAACAGTCCATCCATTAAATCCATCTCTCTCAAATTTAAAGAGCAGGATGTTGGGGGGGCCATGTCAAAGGTGTTAGAGAAGTCCAGATATGGGTCAGCTGTAACCCCTCACTGATGCAGTTACTTCATCGTAGAAGGCCATTGGGTTGGTCAGGCAGGACTTGCCCTTGGTGAAGCCATGCTGGCTGTCTTGAGTCCCCTTCCCGTCCTCCATGTGCCTTAGCACAACTTATAGGAGGATCTGTTCCATGATCTTCCCAGGCACAGAGGTGAGGTTGACAGTGCAGGTACTTCAATTTCCAATCTGTCCCTACATTTATTGTACCACATTGCTAACTTCATCAGGCATAGCATAGATGAACACAATTAAATGGTGGTGTAAGTCATCATATTTGGTAACCATGAATAGCTAATTTAAGAAGATTTATAGATTTTATATGTTCCATCAGGAAGACCGTTCATTCAATATGTGATGACGTTTACCAGTTTTGAATGAAGTAAGGTCAGCTGGGTTGCATAACTTTCTCTAGGTAAAAGTAGTTATCGCTTTGACAGTTGAGGAACAAATTTATGACTTGACCAAATCTCAGTTGTAGTTTTTCCTGGCTGATGTTCAGGGTTGGTTGTAAGAATTATTTAGTATCTGTGCAGATGTCATAAATTATAAAGAAATACATAAATAAACGTGTGTGTGTTTGTGTCTTTTTATCATGTCACCTTAAATGAAATAACTTTTTTTCTGTCTTTGCAGATTATCTTGCAAGGTATTCTAACAACAAATGGTACTGTTGCTATTGATGATATCAGTGTGACAGAGGAATGTGTAGTTATGAATAGATTGCTTCCAGTAGTCAGCCAGGAAAGTGAAGGCAAGTTTCATGTTTTTCAATACATTTTCCCCAATGTCTGCTGTATATAACTGGGATTTGACTGACAACTTGTAGTTACTTTTAGTAAAGAAGAGGATAATCTGGGAAAAGGAGTCCATATGTTGTAATCAATCATTTCTCTAGAAATGTTCCAGGCCATATTGGATGGGTCTTTGACTCTGCCCATGGCAGACTAGGTGATCTTTAAGGTCCTTCCCGATCCAAACCATTCAATATGAAGGCTTTCATCCTTTTGTTATATGTTAGCTGCTATGAGAAGTTTGCACTAATTCTGCAAAGTGAGCTCTGGTGGGAATTTCCTGATACCACTTACTATGTAGTACCTGCTCACATTCTTGTTTGGATGCAGAGGCAGAAGAAAATCATCCTGTATTTTCCACTAAAGAGCAAAAAGAGTTTTACCTTTAGGGCAAGAGGCTTCCCTATCATCACTGCTAAATATCTGACATATAATAAATGCCCAGCAAACTTATCTTTGTACTCACACTCTGTTGTTTTGAAGAGCCAATGGGTGGAAGTATGAAACAATGTAATCTACTGTCAGACCGCTGCTCCTGGTCCCCTCAATGCTAACAGCTGCTTTTCAAAAATGGCATAGGCACATGTGCAGTCAGGGGTGATGTTGATAAGTTACACCCATCAGGTATCTGAATTAAGTATCCAAAAATTTAAAAGCATAATAGAGAACTTTGATGTTGCATTTTTAAGGCTTCTCTGATCCCTATATATAGTGGCGTTGAGGTATTTAGAGAAAGAGTTACTTGCTTTAATTATTTTCCCTACGAATCCCTCATTTACTCATTAATCATAAAGACATTGTTTTTAGCAGGGAGTTATTTTTTAAAAAATCTCTGGATAGAAGTATGAGTATTTAAAAGAGTTAACTTAAACAAAGAATATGAAAAGCTGCACATAATTCCTCTGACTTACCCACTTTCCAAAAATCTACTAAAGAAAAAACGGCAGACCCTGGATTTTTGTTTCCTCGTTCATTGAAATTTGGGGTGTCTTCTAGTGTGTAAGTCAAGGTACAGGCTAGTAACGGTGCAGCACCCAACTTTGGCTTCTTGCAGCTGTGACCTGAGCACAGAGAGTGTGGCTACAGCAGAATGGTTTGGTGAAAATCCTGTACCTGGCTCCCAGGGAAAGAGCAGGGAGCACTACCAGGAGCCTGCCCTGTAACACTAATGTGTATTTGATAACTTTTCACACAGAAGTTTGAATATTGTGGACCCTAAGATTTAGTTTAAGACCAACATATATTGAGATCGGCTGTGTTTCTTATCAGCTATGATATAATCTAGCACATTGCATAGGTGCTGCTCTGTTCCTTATGCTGAGCACATTGCTATATTAAAGAAGATAAAAAACACTTATAATTTTATATACTTGTGGGCTTACTTACATGTCTTTTTCTGTTTTTTAAGGGGAAACAGAATCTGCTGATGTTAATGGTTCATCTTTTTACTGTCCAGCAGGACTTTTTTCATGTGGGGATGGGCAATGTATTTCGCCTGACAAATTTTGTGATTTTAAGCCTGACTGCCCAAATAACCACTATGAAACCAAATGCCATAAGTGAAAACTTTAAAACCTGTGTTGTTAAGCTCTTGTGACTGTTTCTTTGTCCTATTTTCAATGCTTTCATGACTTCATAAATCTTGCAATTTAATTAAAAGCTCTCGAGAAATCACTTCACTTTGATTCTGTTCTGTGATTTTTTCCCTTCTAGTTTTTGTAGCAACTACTTCTCTCTTAGCATTAAAACCAGAAAAAAAGTTTTGATTAATAATTTAGCAAAAGATGCTCCTTTAAAAATAGTACTTTATTTTATAGTTCTAATGCACTGGTCACAGACTTGCATTCAAATTGTATGTTTTATATAGTTACTTTTGATGTGAAGATGCCACAGCTGTACCACAAGCCTGGTCACAGATATAATTTAGGCTGAGTCATCATCTTCTGTTTGGACGTGCTGTGACTCCTGTCAGGGCCACATGCCTGGGCTTTCCCTGCATGGAAACAAACACATGGGAAAGTAGAGGGAGGTGATGCATCTCAGAATCCCTCTCCACTGTGCAGTCAGTAGGGAGCTTGGAACAGTTTCAGGGTCTCTAATATGCAACTTCAAAAGTCTTTTGGATTCATTCAGTTGCCTGCTTGCATAAGAAATCACTGTTATACTTTGCACTTTTGAAAATGAGTCTCCTGCTTTGAACCATCAACTTTGCTGTAGAACTTGTGATGTATTTTCAAAAGGAGTTGCCATGAGCAATATTTAATGCAAGTTTTCTTTTGAAAAATAGAGCATGATGCTTTCTAGCACATTCAGCACAAATACCAGAAATGTTGTAGACAAGATCTTAAAATTATTTTTTCTGCCATTATGAATCAAAAACCATAAACTTCTTTAAAGATGCTAATATAATCCAATTTCACTGTTCATATTTCATGGATTTTATTTGGAGATTTGAGAGTTATTGCTCAGATAAACAATGATCTATTTGACTATTAGCAGGTAAAATACATAATTACAGCTTCTATGCATTTTCTCTTCAATTTTCGTATTGAATCTTCTTCAGCTAGAGCACTGGTATTGAGGGGTTTAAGTGTTCAGAAAGGCTGCTATCCAAAATATATAGAACTTTGATGTATAAAACTGCATTTTGTTTTACTAGATAACAGTTTGCCAAGCTAAAATCAGAAATGACTATTAAATGTTCACTAAGAAGAATATCTTTCCTCTTGTGCACCAGAGTGAAGAAAATTCTGATGTTACTGTAGCACAGCTGTGGTTGGAAGGGATATCTGAAGATTACTAGGTGGTTAAACACCACCCTGGTCGAAGCAGGGCCACCAGAGCAGAATGCCCTGAGCTTGACAGAGTTAGGTTCTGAATACCTATGAGAACGGAGACAACCCAGATGGTCAGGACACCCTGTTCCAGTGTTTGATCACCCTTGCAGTAGAACAAGTGTCTGTTGCTTCTCATTCCACTGGGCATAAATGAGAAGTTTTTATTTCTTTACTGTTTCCCTGTCCATGTTACTCATATTAAAAGTCTTATAACACTCAATTTTAAAAATTTGCTTTATGTTTTTTCTAATTTACTTATGATTGTACATCTTATGCAGCCTTGGGTTATGATAGTCTGGATTTTGCTCCCATTACCCCTTTTAAATTCAGGTATTTGTTCTCTGAAAAAATAATAACACTTCCAAATCAATAGTTTAATTAAAAAACGTTCTAAGTAGATTTAGCTGCATGCAATTTTCACTACACTGGGATAGCAATGAAGTGGTAGCTTTTAATCAACAAAATTAAGATCTGGTTTTTGTGGCCATTTATATTTCCTTTTAACTATTCAGCTTTTGTTTCCTTTTCAACATTATACTTTTGGCTGAAGACAAATGTCCTGCAAGGTGTTCAAGCAGTCCTAGACGACCCTTAATTACAAGTAGCCTATGTGGCAACTGATTTTTTTTCTTTTCCCTCTAACTATATGACTGAAGAAACTTTTATTATACCCAAGTCTCATTTGTGAAGACAATACATTAACAATGCCATGCTAAAGGTTAAACTTCGGAACCATTATATTTATGGTGAACTTTGCTCTAAGTATATTGCTGACTTATAAATCATTGTTACTGCTGATCTGGCTCAATGTGTGCTAGCACTATAGCTTGTAATGTGGGAAGCAGAATGTAGGTACACAAAGGGCCCTGCAAGCAGTTTGGCAAGTTGACTGTTTCCAAGCAATAAACCTGCCTTTCAGCACATTAATCTGGTGGTCTACAGCACTGGAATAGCTCTTATAATTATTTTCAAATACTATTTCATCATCTTCATGTTTAAGTAGTGCACCATTACTTTCTATATTTTCTTTGCATATTCCTGCACTTGGAAGCAAGCATTTCATATTTCTCAGACAATTTTCCTTATTTCTGAACTTGGCTTAAGCACAGATTTTTGTCCACCTCTTCCAACTACATTGTTGTTGCTTTCATCAATATTAACATTTTTTTCCACAGTGTTCCATCTAATAGTGATTGCATACACCTTGACCTTATTAATGTTCTTGCCTTTGTATGAGAACCAGGAAAGTATATTACATGGGCTTAAAATGTCTTTCAAAATATGTTTCATTTAAATCTTAGAATCTTAAATGCCAGCAAGATAATTTAGTTAGATGCTACATCCACTAAATAAACCAGGTCTCCATACAGTTTTTTAAACTCTCAATATTAATCCTTGAGACATCTCTTGATTTTCACTTCCACTCAAATGAGGACCTTTTTGTCCTGTCAGGCCTGGAAGAATTCAGTTGAAGATTACCACTTCTGGGACTGCCAAAATGTTTTCTTTTTTGAGTGCTGCTACCCCTGACTGTCACATATTTTCTTCTATAGATGAAGAATTTACTGTGGCCATAAAGCTTTTATACTTTTTATACTTGTCTTCCATGCATTAAAGCAGAGGAGAAATGCGACAGCCTTTTTCAGACTGCAGATTTACAGCAGTGACCTAACACACCTATCACATTTTGTGCTTGTGCTCTGGAAGATGAATGTGCAGCATGACTTCTATGGCCTACATCCTATGCATTTGGTGTAGCCTAAATGCTCACTTTTGCACCGTAAGAATTATGTTGATGGAATAAGATCAGGTTGGAAAGGAATCTTGTAACATAAATATATTCTTGATATTCTGTCTGACCTTTGCTAATTTATCCCTTATGCTCTGTCTTCTGAGTCTGTTATTTTTTTTTCTCTGTCTACTTATAGTGTGGATTATCAGGAACAATTATATGGGTTTCTATATAAAATAAATATGAAATAATTTACATTTATATAAAATAATTTACATTTATATAAAAGATAGCATATTTTCACAGGTTTACCCATGTTCACATGCTTTGAGGTGCTCCAACCTGACCTTGTGCAGTCACTGATGTACTGAGGTACACCTGTTACTGCTCTGACTTACCCACAACCATAGATCCTTTGAGGTGTACTTTCTCCAGCATAGACTTACCCTTCAGAGTTACACCTGCTGCCACACAGACATAACCATGGCCACAGGTGCTTCAAGATGTACCTGCTCTGGCATGGACTTATTCTCAGCCACAGACATGCCAGGGTGTCCCAATGTCATTTGGCTGCATCTGCAGGTCACAGTCCCTTTGACTTGAGTCCACACTGGAGTTCCAGATTATTCTTTCCAGTACAGCAGCAGCAGTGACCTGGCCATTTGCCAGCAGGCACATCACCTGTGCTGTTATCAAAATGCTCCCAGGCGCAGTAGAGTAAGGAGATAAGCAGTGCAGCAAGCAGCGAAAGCAAGAAGCAGCCAATAACAAGCACTAGGCTCTAATGAACAGTCAGGAAAGCAGACCCCATGGCAAGCACAGGAGTGTGCCAATTAATATCTAGAAATCAATAAAAGCTATAAATTTTATCCAACACATTCCAATCAAATTTGTCATTATCTCAAACCCTTCCAAGCTACATGTGCCAGAAAGGATTGCCATGGTGGAACCCCAGCTGGCAGCCCAGCCCCACATAGCTGCTCACTCTCTCCCCTGGTGGGATGGGAGAGAGAATCAGATGAGTAAAGATGAGAAAACTCATGGGTCAAGATAAAGACAGTTTAATAGGGAAAGCAAAAACCACGCACACAAACAAAGCAGGACAAGGATTTCACTCACCCTATGGGCAGGCAGGTTTTCAGCCATCCCCAGGGGACCAGAGCCCCATTACTCATTATGGTGACTTGGGAAGACCAACATCATCACTTGGAACATCTCCCACTTGTCTACTGCTGAGCATGACACCATAAGATGTAGGCTATCCCTGTGTTCAGTTGGGGTCATCTGTCCAGGCTGTGTCTCTCCACAAATTTTTGGGCATTCCCTACCTCCTTCCTGGTGGGGCAGTGTGAGGAGCAGGAAAGGCTTTGGCTCTATATAAACACTGCTCAGCAATAATTAAAATATCCCTGAATAATCAACAGTGTTTCCAGCACAAATGCAAGATACAGCCCTTTATCAGCTACCGTGAAGGAAATTAACTACACCCCAGCCCAAACCAGCACACACAGGCACATGGTATTTCTTCGTGCTTATATCTAAATGAAAGATGCATTTAATAGTTATTATTTCTATGGTGTACAATTTAGGGCAGCACAAGTACACTAAGGCTAGCCTTAAATTAAGTCATTCATAAACTGGACATAATCTATATGTTTGTGTGCAGTTTTAAGTATCTTGAGTTAGAAGGCAAGTAAATAGAAGGATGCATGTATTGGTTCTTAAAAACTACTTTTGTGGCATAATTGTTTAAAGATAAATATTATTTGGTTTCTAATGGCTATCTTCATATAAGTAACAAAAATCTCCTCAGTATTATAAGAAATATTCCCCATATTTCCCATTACTAATCTTGGCAAAGCATAACACTTCTGCTGTAATTATACAGAAACTTACCCTAATTCTCATTTTTAGAGTCAAATCTTGCATACCAAACAACTGTCTCATATGCTTGCTACTCCATTTCAGCCAGACAAATCAGTAATTCTTAAAGGTGAGACCAGAAACAACAGCCAGATCAGAAAGACGGGCTTAAATCCAAGGAATCAAAAGATTTCCAGCTTGTAAATAGGAGAAGGTACCTAATATTGGAAGTGCCAAATAACTGCATAAGGATCAGTTCATGGAAGTTAAATGGGGAAAGGATGGGACTGAAATCCCATCTACAGAGAAAAGAAAACACCTTTGACAGTGGGCAAGAAATGGCTGCAAAGGCTGCAATGCTTGAGCTTGCTGGTGGATGAGGGAAGCAAGCCCGGGGCTGGAAAAAGCCAGGGCAGGAGGGACCTCGGCTGCTCTGGGGGGAGAACTGAGACCAGCTGGTCAAAGCGCCTCTGATACAATGTTGGGAGAGGGAAAAATAATGGAAGGTTAAATGTCTGATAAGTGAGAATGGAACAAGGAGAGAATGGGAATAAAAAATACACGTGGTGCAGTGATATTTTGGGATGGTATAAAATGTGGCCATGAAGTGACAGAGAGCTGAGACTACATGAGAGGACCTGGAGCAGGGAGCTACCTGGGTAAATGAGGGAAGAGAATGAGGATTTCCAGTTTTCCAGTGATACTAGGACTGAGATAAGGGGTCACTGAGACGAGCAGTTGGGTAATATGTAAAACGGGAAATAGGCTGTGGAAAAGAAGAGCATTGAGGAAAGAGCAAGAGCATTTTTCTGACAGAGACCACACACACTTTTAGGATTTCCATAGAACCCAGAGGCCATAAGTTTAACTTGTCTACTTTCAGCAAATATCTGCATAGTATTTTTTGGCAAAACTTATGTCTCATTGCATAGTTACTCTTATTTGGTTTCCAGCAAATTATGCACTTAGAAAATATTGAATGTGCTTCAGTGGCAAAGAAAACAGGGTGAATAATAAGAAGACCTGAATAGTGACCTCTGGATCTTATTTTTGTATAGTTCAGTAAAATGGGAACTTTCCCTTCAGTTTTATAGATTTTTTTTTACATTTTTTTTCCCTCTGTAAAAACATCTCAATCTTTGTAAGTCCTACAACTAAGTTAGGAGACATTTAGTACAGTTAGTTGATTAAAATGTAGGTGCACAGTGATATCACTAGATTTATTTATAACAGTTTGTTTTTAATCTGCATGTTTTGCCTTCCTTACAGGCAAAGCTATTTCTCATTTCACAAGTGATATACACCACTGCGCTACGTACAAATCACATCTGTACAATACGAAAAAGCCTACAGGACTGAAGTCACAAAGAAGTCTGTTGCAATTTTATGGCTATTGAAATGGATTTACCAAAAGAATTTAGCAAAAGAAAATGTTCTGGAGTACTTAGTTCCTGTAGTCATCTGTAGAGGAGACTACCACATCTATTTGTTTTAAACCTTTATGTTTAAGTGTGGATTATTTGGTTTTGTTTTGGGGTTTTTTTTTGTGGGGTTTTTCGGTGTGTGTTTTGTTGTTTGTTTCTAGTTCGTTTTTGGGGGGGAGTTGGTGGTTATTTTTTTTTCACAATTGTAACAGTTAATATTTGGAGATGAAAACTGAGGGGAGGAGGAACTCTGCCTTGGATTCTGTAAAGATTAAACTTGTTTGATCTTCAAGTAGTGACTTGCTTTTTGTCCTTCGTTTGTTTGCTTGTTTGTTCCAGTTAGCATTGCTTCTTGCTGATGAACTTTTGCAGTTATTTTTTAACTGCTCTCTATTCAGTTTGTCACTGCAGAAATTAGGCCACTGCAGCTACAAAGTACGGTGTAATTTGATAGAGTGTATATAATGAAATTAGTAAATAGTAGCAAGGATAGAAAATATAGAAATGGGAAGGCAGATGTGTGTTTCAGAGTGTTTGTATTATAAAGAGACTTAAAATAGTTTAAGATGACTTTGTTCAGTGTTAAATTGGTTTCTAGAACTGATGATGATCTTATTTTTGCCATCTAGCAATATGTTCCTAAAAAACATATCTTAAAATTACTGATTAAAAAATAGTTTAACATTTATTGGCATATCAGAACATTTAGAAACAGTTGCTAAATAAAAGAAAATATTATAAGCCAATAATGATGATGTCATCTCTTCACCTGGATATTTTTATTTATGATGCATTCTGTATAAACTTACATGGGCTGAAAGACAGGGAGAGATTTTGGGGGTTGTGGAGATTTATGAACTTCCATTCTTGAAGAAATGTTAATATCTTAAACATTTGTTTTTAAAATGCTGTTCTGAGCAGGGCTGTTTATTAAACTCATGTTAGGCACCACTCAGCTAACAGAGAAACTGCACATTTGATTTGTGAAGGCCTTAGAATAAAACTTTACAGAAGAACCCAAAACCCAAAAGAAAACCAGGGTCTTGTGGTAACAAGTCAGCTCAGAGAAAACTGAGTCTGTTGAAGATGTAAAGGCAGCTTTCTCAAAGCATCAATAAAGCCAACCACTCTCAAATTTGATGCTCACAGGATCACTGATACCTTCTTGACTAGGGAAGGAGCTTGTTAAAAATGATGCTAAAAGGGTCAGCAAAGAAAAATGTATTCATACAGGTGCCATGGATACCACTAGGAGGTAAAAAGCATCAAACAATTGGTTGAAGTATTTTCTACATTAAAAATATAGAAAATATGACAAATTTTGGTAGATTAAATGTAACAACACAGTAAGGATGACAAAACAATTTTAAGAAACACTAGCAATAAATTCATCAGCACATGAAGAGAAGACAGCCTGGAAGAGTATGTGGGCTCATGTGATGGTTAGAGTATAATACAGCTTGTAAGAAAAATAAAAAGAAACAGGAGAAAGCAAAAACAAAAGTCCTAGGAGAGAAGGCAGATTAGATTGTTGAGCTCACTGTGAGAGAAAGTACAAAAGTACCCAAGCAAGAGACTTTTTTTCTGAATAATCTGTCTGAATTAGAGGTGCCATTCAAAGAAGTTATGGGACAAGACAATTAGACAATTGAAGTCTTACCAAGCATCAAGATCCAAGTGCATTTCACCCAGGCTCTACCAGCTTACTGTATTCTTGTATTTTCCCTAGGTGTTAAATAGTTGGTTTGAGATTTAGTTGAAGGTTTCAGGGTTATTTTATCTCAGTGTACTCATCCATGCTTAAACTAAATGGTTCAGTGCATCCTTTCTTTTCTGTTTTGTCTGTGTTACAAGTTACAGATGCAAGAAGTCTAGGCTCAGACTTAACAGTTTTATCTTGTTTATTTGCCTCATTTGGTGTAACCATCTGTGTCCAAGGTCTGTCATATTCTTTGTTTCTGTTCTCCTGGGAATATGTGATGGTTTCTTCTATAGAAAAAGCAAATCCAAAATAGTTGTCCATATTCCTTTTTCATTATATTCTCTCTGGGGATTTTCAGTAATTTCTCTCATGCTTAGGTCCTTGAATATTTGCAGATATCTTCTGTCTTCATTTTATTCAATCAAAACTTTCTGTCAAAAAATTCCTTCCTTCTGTTTTTAAGTCACATTTGATTTGCATCATTTTATTGCTGTCATTTCTGACCCACATACACCATATGTAGAGCAAACACATATTTTCTTTGATCTCTTAAACATTATTTGTTCTTCCAAATCTGTAGAATGTTTTTTTTTTTCTGAAGCTAACTGTGGACTTTTAGTTGCTTTATAATTTACAAAACCTTCTCTTTTTAGAAGCTATAGCCATCAATATTGCTAACATGCCTCATTAGTAATTTTTCATTCTTTCTAAAAAATTAGGTGTAACTTAGTGTAACATACTTTCCAACTAGGAAAACAAAATTAAACACAACAAATAGGAAAAAACCTCCCATATTTGCCATACATAAACACTGATGTAATCTTATTCCTCAGAGGGCTTCATATGATTCTTATATGTGCATATTCTACACACCTTACTATGACCATAACATAATATGACACTGAAAGCTGTGATAAGAGTTATAAAATAATTGTAGAATTTTGACAGTCATACCAGAATATTTGCTTTAATTTTTCTATGTATATGATTAATAAATTATTTCTTAAAGTCTTTAAATAATTCCCTTAATGTTTTCCATTTAAAGCCTGCTACATTTGCAGGAATATAAAGTATAATTTTGTGATTTAATGAAGATTTTTTATAAAATGCCAGAGAGAAAAACCTGATGTAAAGAATTTTTTTACTGTGGGAATGGTGAGACACTGGAAAAGGTTGCCCAGAAAAGCTGTGAATAACCCATCCCTGCAAGTGTTGAGGTTGGATGGGGCTCTGAGCAGCCTGGTCTAGGGGTAGCTGTCCCTGCCTATGGCAAAGGGGTTGGAACTAAAATACCTTTAAGGTCCCTTCCAACCCAGACCATTCCATGATTCTATGTCAATTTACATTCATTCATAAGTGACACCCTTATACTCCTTTTTTCCCCCCTTTAATTGTAATATATACTTTTTGCTAAAATATCACTGCCCTTTTAATCAAAGAATTGAAGAATGCAGCTGAATTTGCTTTTCAGATCTTGTTCACTTCAGTAGTTTGTGTTTCAGGGATTACCAATATCATAGTGTCTCACTAATGCCTGATATTTAACTTTATTCCAATTATGAATAGAGGAAGGATTCTGTTATCATTAACATACTTGCTGGCATTTAGGATAAAAAAGGATTTAATTTCTGGCTCCAACAACAAAAAAGATCTTGCAGAAGGTTTGTTACTGCATTGAGTGCCCAATGTTCTTGCTCCATACCAGGAGGACTGCGAGGTTTGTTTTCAGCACCTCCTTGCCTGCTCTGAGTGCTTTGGCTGAAGCACCCCAGGAGAGAAGGAGCTGTTTCACTGAGTACAGTGCACCTTGTGATGGCTTGGTCGTTCCTCCGTGGCTGCTTTTACTCAGCTGTTACTGAGCAAACACCTCATGTCTCCTATGAAGACACTCTGCCTCTCCATGCCCCTTTCCTAAACTTATTTCTAGAATGTTGATGACAAATTAGAAACATTGTATTTACTTTTTTATATTTCAAAGCTTTTTTATTAATGTTGTAAATAGAAATGAAATGTCTCTTTCTTTCTTCCAGCTGCTGTGTGTGACTTTGAAAGAGATGCCTGTGGCTGGATTGAAATTGTAAATGCAGATGAATTTGACTGGGTAAGAAGTTCCAGCAATGCTCTCCCACCTGCATTTCAGAAGCAATCTCCTCCATGGGATCACACCTATAACAAACCTGAAGGTAAGACAAGCCAAGCCTAGAAACAGAGAGGTGGAATAGATAAACCTGCTCTTCAACCAAATTTTAAATGGAGGCCATGAATACTGTAAAAAAACCTTTATAAACCCTTTATTTCTTTAGCCTGAAAAGTTGTTTTTGTTTTATTTTAATAGGTCATTTTATGTTCATTCTGAAGACCAACAACAGCATTTCACAAATAGCTCGGCTAAGAAGCCCAAAGTTCAGGCAAGCAGGATCAAATTGCACACTGTCCTTTTGGTATGAAATAATTTACATTTAAAATTCTTGCATCAGCTAACATTGCTTCTCTTAGACTGAAATTGAGGTTATGGTTTGAAATAGATACATCCTTCTCTGAAGTATTTATTTCATTTTATTCTGTCAGCATATAGTTACTTCATTGTGAACAATACAGATATAAGATGAAACACCTGGAGAAAAAAGTGAAACATGAAATGACTTCACTGTCAGGCCCTGAGAAAAATCATAGTAAAGGATTGTGCCTATATATACATGGGCAAACACCACAGTCCTTATACTAACAATTTTTTGGTTAAGTAAATTTGAAAATGTGGATTTTTTTTTTCAAGAAAAGGAAAGCATTGAAAAATCTAATAAGTCCTTGTGTCGCCTACAGTGTCCAAAATTAGACATCATCATTTTTAAGTAAAAGTTCCAGTGTGAGAATTGGTTCTTTGCTTCCACTTCTTTTTTCATATACACAGAAAAAAACCCCCAAAACAACAAAACCCCATGACTAAAAATCAACAATCAAACCCACATAAATATTTTCAGTAATTGTCTTGTGTCAGTCTTTGCGCAAACTTGACAAAGACATACAGAAGAAATATAGCTTTGATAATTTGCTTACTGCAGCCAAATTGGTGCTACTCTTTAAATAAAGGTTTGGCCTGACCTTGACGTTATGAAGTGCAGTTTGTCTCAGTGATGTCAAATACAACTCCCATAGGAAGTGGAATTGTCTTTTTATCCAAGATTCATGACTTGAAGTTGGACATTGCAAGCTGTGGGTTGTATACGTGCTTCTGCTCCCAGTTTTGTTGTACAATTGCCAACCTAAAGTATTTAATAATTTTAAATGCTGTAGAAGGCAGCATGTTAACAATAACTAACATTGATAGAAGGCATACTTATGCATTCAGTAAGTATTCTGTTTTTTTTTCTTGAAGATTTACAATTATGTACTTATAAAAAGACATTATGCATCTGAGTGAGCAGTGTTTGCTGCTTAATATGAAAGCAAATGTGTCTCTTAAATGATGGATTTCAATTTTATGAAGTATGCTTTTTATCTTAAAATTTTCAATTCTTGAGATGAGCACTAGACTTCTATAGCAGCCTATCCTACCATCATTCAGAAAGTAGATTGAATTATAAGCCCTGTGGACTTCCTTTATAGCACAGAGATATAACAGAAAAGATACTGGTCATTGCAACAGATGCGGTACATATTCATCATTTTCCCACATAAGATTGTTATTTTTATAATTTTAGGTATTACAATTATGGAGAGTCAGTTGGGGCAGCAGAGCTGCAATTGCTTGTGGACGGGCTGAAGCAGCCTACGGTCCTTTGGAGGACGTATTACAATGAGGGAAATCAATGGCTGAAGGCAGTCATTCAGCTTGGACGCCTTCCACATGCTTTCCAATTTTCACTTGATAAAATCAGTCTGGGTATTTATGAGGGTGTCTCAGCAATTGATGATATTAGATTTGAAAACTGTGCTCTCCCGCCTCCAGCATTAAGTTGTGAAGGTCCAAATCGCTTCTGGTGCAGAGAGACAAAAGCATGTATTGACAGATTATTGGTCTGTGATCTAGTGGATGACTGTGGGGATGGATCAGATGAAGACAGCTGTGGTAAGTACTCTCCCCTATTGCTTACTTACATCACACAAAAGTTGACTTGCCAAATCACCCCTGGACTGGAAGAGCACAGAAGTGTTACAGCCAGTAATGCTGCCACTCAGTATAGTTAGAGATAAAACAGAATGATAATTTAAACTTAATTGCATATGATGAGTTAAACTGAGGGTGAACAGAATTCTATCTCCTTTATCCAAAGCAACTCCATTTCTTTATCTTATGTAAAACATGAACATTCATCACAAGTTTATTTTAAAAGAGAGGATTTAAAGTCAGACAGTTGTTTTGGGTCAATCTTTGACTCAGTGTTATCTTTGATTTTACCGGCAGAAGTACAGCATAAGACTGTACTGATGGACTGAGAGGAGCGTATGTCCTACCTCTTCTTAGGACCTATATTCTTCCTATCAAAAAAAAGTTAAAATAACTCTACTAAAGATAGGAGTCACGCTGAACATATTTGTCCCCTTCAAAGGAAGAACTAGAAAGTACTGAGGAAAGGTATGAGTTGTTCACATTTTTGACATTCACCTTGACTGCTGAAGGGTGCTGTTGATGGTTTTTCCCCTGAAGCATGCATTCATCAATTTTAAGAACTCAAGAACATTAATATGAAATAAAATTAACTAGGATTTGCTTTATCACTTCCTGAGGTAGCTAAATTATGCAAATCATAATCAGTTTGAGAAACGGAGGGCACCTTACATGCTTGTGGTGATATCAGTCTGCAGTAATAATTGCTGAATATCAACTTAAAACTGCTGTAAATTTAAAAGAAAGTGAAGGCTTTCCAGCTTATCTTGGTTTTTCCACTTGTGGAATGCCTGGGTTCTTTATAACGCATTTTCAGGTCTACTATAAGGTTTGAGTTGCAGTTTTAAACACCATTAAATGAAACAACTTAATTTAAAAAAATTGCCATAATGTTAGTTACTGCTTATGAAAGGCAGATACAAAGTTGGAATGCAAGTTCACCACCTCTGACAAATGTTATTGTGTTATATTAGAAGTGATCAATATATTTTCCCTTGGTGTCAAATAAAAAACTGCAGTTGTGTTATAACTGTATAAACTCTTTGATTTAGCCTTGATAAAATTATCATATTAATATTATTGAGGATAATAAAGATGTGAACCCCAATGTGTTTTTAGGACTACATCTGCCAAGCAAAAATACATTAGATCATTTATCACACATACCTACAAGAAGTATGGTGTCATTTATTTCATCCAATTAACCTCAATTTTAACTCCTTTGATCTGTTCACTTTCAGCTAAAGAATTCTGCAGTCTTTAAATTTAATGATCTATAAAATTAATAACATGGATAATTTTATTCAAAGTTCTGTTTTTTTAATAAATTAAGTACTATTTGACAGATTATATTGGAAATAAATATTTGCAAGGATAAAAATATACATATTCAATCACTATGACCTTTTGATACTGCTTTTTTATTTTTGACTGTGTGTTCTCTTTACATTTCAGACCCTCACCTACAGTGTAATTTTGAAAATGGGCTATGCAATTGGGAACAGGATGTACAGGACGACTTTGATTGGATCAGAACATGGGATCCAACCCCCACAGTTAATACAGGCCCATTAAAGGACCACACAACAGGCACAGCCAGAGGACACTACCTTTACCTGGAATCCTCTGAGCCACGCCAGTTCCGAGATAAAGCAGTTTTGCTTAGTCCTGTCTTCAGCCCTCCTGGCAGTGGAACCTGTGTTTTCCGCTTTCATTATCATATGTTTGGAAAAGAAGTTTATAGGCTGTCAGTCTTCCAAAGAACTGTGAGTAATACCAAGGGATGGCTGTTGTGGTACAAGTTTGGGAATCAAGAGAACAGGTGGATCAGACAGACACTCTTCATCAGAAGTTCGAAGCCATTTCAGGTATGATCCTTCTAAGTTGTGAAGTGTTTATTTGCTGCATCGTAAACCACTGATATATATAAATAACTGCACAATCTCAAAGCTATTTGTAACTGTCAGATCAATTTTGCTTCAAAATATGTTTGTAGGGTTTTTGAAGAAATACGTAAAATATTTTTGTTGTTGTGGGTACATTAACTTTTCCCCATAAACCACTTAATTTTAAGATTTTGAATATGTGTTATTTAAAATCAATACTGTTTTTGTTTTTCAAGGATTTGGTGAAAAAATCTAATAAAAAATAGTTCAATTCATTAATGTAAAGACTGTTCAAAAGATTATCCTCTGCTTTGCTTTACTTTTAAAGAATTACAGATTAATTTTTAATTATATAATGCCAGAAAAGATATCAATACAAAATATTCGGCTGCCAGGTTAGCCTAAGACTCAAAAAATCACTTGGAGAAAGATATGATTAGTAAGTTACAGCTATAAATCTTGACTTATTTTCTCATCTTTTAAATATTGTATATATTATTTATCTTTGATTATGTGTGGTCTGTTTATTCCAGTTGGGATATTCTGCAGGGTTATTAGAGGAGATATTAGTTCACTTGATTGTAAACTCATCCTAAAATTACCACCCTCCTCTCCCCCACGCCATATTACTTTAAAAAAATCCCATCTTCCACCTTCCTTTAAAATCTGATAGAGTACAGTATTTTCCTTAGATTGTTCATTAATATTTCCCAAATGGCTACTTTTAATTAGAGAAAAAAATCTATCCTCTTTGGAAGAAAAGGCACTAATATTACTGTGGATGCAAAGAGTCACATGGAAGGAGAGTATTATCTGTCAAGANCTTCCCTTCCCTTCCCTCTTTCCTCCCTCTCATTCTATGTTTAGTGCTTTATCTAAAGAGACATAAACCTATGTGTCTTATATTTGACCTCCTGAGAGTTAGGATGGTCTATTCAGTAACTGAAATGCTTTCCACCTGTTATTTTTGTTGGGTTTTCTGCCGTACCTGCACAGAACTGAGCAGGGAATTTCAAAGATCTTATATTATTTTGATCTAGTTTTGTTTCCCATAGTCATTTTTGAGGGGCATGAGGTATAAGTTTGATTGTTCTGAAGAAAGAGATCAAGATTTGATGTTCTGTATTGTGTATCTTATAATGGAATTTGCTGTGTCACAGCCTACAATACTTCAAAATTCAGAAGTTTTGAAGAGAGCAAGTTGTGTTCTGTTTCTATTAAATTGCCAAGTGCTGATCTCTTTCCAATCTTTCTTTCTCTTTCCAAACTTTCTTTAAAGTGTATAGTGTTTAAATACACTATATTTGAAGTATTTCTACTGAGATGTGTATAGAACAGCCTCTCAGTTAGTTTCAGGGTGTCTACAGGCTGTGTAACAGTATTAAAGCTGTAGCTTCTATATTTACTATATTGAGTTCCCCATACCCCATAAAATTAGGGTTTCACTGCTTTTACACCCCATGCTTAGTCTTGTAGGTCACCTCAATGCTTCAAATGAAATGTTTAGATTCACTTGAGAATGGTTTGGGGTTTTTTTCATGAAAATCTAAAAATAAAATAGAACTTTTAAATAGTTTTCTGGTCAAAATACACATCTTGGCTTCAGAATCTGTCTCTAACCAGAGCATCTCTTGAGATCTTGCAGGATTTTCAGATATTCGTAGTGAATAGAAAATGTTTAACTCCAGGACCAAAGGCAGTCTAAGTCTTTGTCAGTCAGACCTTCATTTTGCTTTTTCTTTTCTAAATGTGAGAGATAATCATGCATCTGAGATGTCTCCTCTTCCTCTTTCCTCCCTATGTAAGTATGTCATTTGTTGACCCCAGTCAGAGAAATAATCACTATAAATAATAAATCCCTCAAATTCACATTTTCAGTTTATTTGCTAAGCATGGAAAGCTAGCTTTGGGAGCATATAAACAATTGTGCCTATATACTAGCTCCTAGGAAAAAGAAGAGTTGTCAGCCAAAAATTCAAAGCAGCACTGAAAGGCATTTGAGAACCTCTTGAAAGTCAGATTCCCTTTCGAAAGTTTTGAACTCTACAGGTATGAAACTCTAGGCCCTTTAATTGAATGCTCTGGCAGAAACCCAAAGGCAACAGCAGACTCCCTTGGCACACACCTGTTCCCAATAAGCCTCAGAATCTTAATTTTGTTAAGAAAGCTTTGTTCTAGCTGCCATTAAACCATGGTGACATTTGTTGCTGTTCCATCAGATGTTTTACACCATAGTGTTAAATGTGACATCAGTGAGAACAATGGGAGTAGCTGGAGGAGGAAAAGGCAAATTTAGAACTAAACCATTTAAACAAAAGGAACGTAGTTTTCTGAGACAAAATTAAGCACCTCTGTCAAACACTGCTACTGACAAGTATTAAAAATAGTCCCAAATACACATGCTTGTAAAAATTTTGCAGCTTTATTGATACAGAGTTTCTCTTCCTCTGCAAAGGACATTATCTGCAAGAAATTATACAACTTTTTTAATCAGAAAAAATTCAAGTTAAAAGAAATTCCTTATAAACTATTTCTTTTAAATATATGGGATACTTGTTCCAACATGAAAAAACCTCTCCGTCAAGTGTCTCTGTCTCTTTACTTGTTCTGCATTTATTTTCATACTGAGAAGTTTACTTACATATCTTTTCTTTAGATAAACATTTGACAAGGTAGTAAAATAAGATTCTGTCTGTCGTAACCTGCTCATATTGTTAATGAATAATGTTTGCTTTTATCTTCCTTGGAATAATCATATCTGAAATAGTTTCTGCTCAGAAGAAAGTGCAAGCATTCTATTTTAACATTTTAGAAAAATTTTACTCTCTGAATTTGCTCTAATTATTCATATTTCTGATGATACAGAAAAGGAAATCATGATATGTGAAAAATGGTAAAATTCTGTATCTCAATCCTTTTGAGCACTGTAGTCTCCTTTTTGTCATGATGTAAATCACCTAACTATCATGTCTGTCTTAAGAGACCTACAGCAACTTTACTGTATTCCAACACATATTATTAAAATAAGAGAATCATTACCTGTACTCCAATACAGTTATTCCCTTTTTGTTCATGCAGATTATACATTTATCTCTGTAAACAAAGACGGTTATAGATATTTGATACTGCAAGATGTAAGTAGTACACAGGAGAGTCTATCATCATTTTGTGATGATTTTATAAAGATTAATTTTGCATTTTCTTCAGGTGCAGGACGGGGGTTTTGCCCTCTGGCGCCAGGCAGGGGTGCTTTAAAAGAGACCTTTGGGGAGTGCGAGTGACCTGGAGCGCAGCGAACAGGAGTGGGCAAACGGCGTGGCACGACTCCAAGAGTGTAGCACAGCGGTTTGCGCAGGCAGGGCAAGCAGGGAGGGCTGAAGGGTTTTTTTAGTTTGCAGTTCCGTTGGTTAGTTCTTGGTATTTTAGTAGTGCTTCTTACACAACTCAAAACTGCAGTTAGTAAAAGTGTATGTAGCCCGGTAGAACCCTCCAAGGAGGATGTGTCTGTCCAGACCCATTCCTGTGAGGAGTGTTTAAGCTTATCAGTGGCATCAGGGGGAGTTGAAGAAGAAGCCTGCATGCGGTGTGAACAGGTGAATGATCTCCTTTTGTTGGTAGCTGAGCTTAGGGAGGAAGTTGATAGACTAAGGATTATTAGGGAAAGTGAAAGGGAAATAGATTGGTGGAGTTCCACCCTTCCACCCTTGACGGGGGCCCACCAGGAGTCAGAGGACTCTCATGCCTCCCACTGTCAGGCAATAGGAGGACACCTGGTCAATGAAGGGGAGGGGAAATGGGTCCCGTCTCAGGGAGGTAATAATAAAAATTCCTCCTGACCCCCATCATCTATGCAAGTGCCACTTCAGAACAGGTATGAGGCCCTGGATCTAGAGGGTCAGTTAGACGAAATAGAGGAAATTGATCTGCCCAGTGAGCCTCATCAGTTAGACAGATTACTACTTCTAACATTAAAAAAAAAAAAAAAAGAAGAAGAGTAGTCATCATGGGTGACTCACTTCTGAGGGGAACAGAGTGGGTCTGTTGACCAGACCTAACCTACAGGGAGGTCTGCTGCCTCCCTGGGGGTTGGATATGGGATACTGCTGAGAGACTTCCTGAGCTGACTCAGACCTCTCGTTACTGCCCANTTCAGCCCTCTGGTTACTGCCCACTGCTGATACTCCAGGCTGGCAGTGATGAGATTGAAAAGAGGAGCATCAGGGCAATAAAAAGGGCCTTTAGGGCATTGGGTCGAGTGATTGATAGGGCAGGAGCACAGGTAGTGTTCTGTTAATCCCTTTAGTAGTGGAGAATTAGGATGAAAGGAATTGGAGTACTCACACTATCAACAAGTGGCTTAAAGGTTGGTGTCATCAGCAGAATTTTGGGTTCTGCGATTATGGGGCAACATTTTCAGTGCCTAGCCTGTTTGAACTGGATGGACTTCATTTCTCTGAAAAGGGTAGTAGGTTTTTAGCTTATGAACTGGGGGAACTCATTGACAGGGCTTTAAACTAGGTTTGAAGGGGGAAGTGGATNGGTTTTTAGCTTATGAACTGGGGGAACTCATTGACAGGGCTTTAAACTAGGTTTGAAGGGGGAAGGGGATGCAGCTGGACTATGTGGGAGCAGGCCTAAGGGTGATAAACCTAAGTTAGGCATGAAGTCACTTACCCAGCTGAGGTGCATGTATACTAATCCATGCAGCATGGTTAATAAACAGGAAGAGCTTGAAGCCATGGTGAAACCGTGGAACTGTGATGTAGTCACTATCACAGAACCAAGGTGGGATGACCCACAATGCTGGAGCTCTGTGCTGAATAGCTAAAAGCTCTTCAGAAGAGACAGGAAATGGAGAAGGTGTGGAGGGGTGGCCCTTTATATTAGGAAGGCTTTTGATGCCATAGATATTATAACTAGTGATGATGAAGCTGAATGGTTATGGGTAAGAATTAAGGGGAAAGCAAATAAGGCTGACATCCTATTGGGAGTCTGTTATCGTCCACCCCACCAGAAAGAAGAGGTGCACAACCTATTCTACAAGCAGCTGGAGAATGTTTCAGGAGCATCAGCTCTTGTTCTTGTAGGTGACTTTAACCGACCAGACATCTGCTGGGAACTTAATATAGCAGAAAGGAGGCAGTCCAGGAAGTTTTTAGAGTATATTGAGGACAATTTCTTATTGCAGCTGGTGAGTGAACCCACCAGGGCTAGTATTATGTTAGACCTGTTGTTTACGGATAGAGATGAGCTGGTAGGAGATGTGGTAGTTGGAGGCCTCTTGGGGCACAGTGATCATGAAATTATTGAGTTCTCAATATTCGGTGAAGCCAGGAGCAGCATCCACAGGACTTCTACAATGCACTTTCGGAGGGCAGACTCTGATCTATTCAGGGACTTGTCCAGAGAGTTCCTTGGGAAGTAATTTTTAAAAACAGAAGATTCCAGGAAAGGTGGGCATGCTTCAAAACAGAGATCTTGAGGGCACAGACTGTCCCTGTGTGATGAAAGACAAGATGACAAGGCAAACATCCAGCCTGGATGGGTAACAAGATTTTGAAACAATTTAGGAATAAAAAAAGGATGTACCATCTCTGGAAGGAGGGTCAGGTCTCTCAGGAAGTATTTAGGGGGGTTGCTAGGGCATGTAGGAAGAAAATTAGGGAGGCCAAATGTGAATTCGAACCTGATTTGGCAACCTCTGTAAAAAATAATAAAAAATCTTTTTACAAATATGTTAATGGTAAAAGGAAGGATGAGACCAACCTTGGTTATCTATTGGATGCAGGAGAGAACTTAGAATTGCGGATGAGGAGAAGGCAGAAGTGTTTAATGCCTTTTTTGCTTCAGTCTTTAGTGGGAATACAGCTTGTCCTCAGGATAATTGTCATACTGGGCTGGTGGATGGTATCAGGGAACAGAATGGTCCTCCTGTTATCCAGGAGGGGGCAGTCAGAGAAGTGTTGAGCTGCTTGAATGTCCATAAATCTATGGGCCCAGGTGGGATCCATCGCAGGGTGATGAGGGAGCTGGCAGATGAGCTTGTGATGTTTAGCCTGGAGAAAAGGAGGCTCAGAGGTGACCTTATCACTCTCTACAACTTCCAGAAAGGTGGTTGTAGTCAGGTGGGGGTTGGTCTCTTTCTCCAGGCAGCAACTGACAGAACAAGAGGACACAGTCTCAAACTACACCAAGGGAAATATAGGCTGGATATTAGGAAGAAGTTTTTTACATAAAGGGTAATAAAGTATTGTAATGATCTAACTTGGGAGGTGGTGGATTCACCATCTCTGGATGTGTTTAAGAAAAGACTAGATGTGGCACTTGGTGCCATGGTTTAGTTGAGGTTGGGGTTGGGTTGGACTTGATCCTGGAAGTCTCTTCTAACCTAATGATTCTGTGATTCTGTGATTCATTGAAATTTAGAAATGCAAGTACAGTGTTCAAGATCATGGTTAACTGTTAATATTATATTTGGTATCATTACTAAAAAGTTTAGTATTCTGAGTATCATATATAAAACCTTAGTTATCCCTTCAAATATAATAGTTCTTTTCATTTAAGTGAGAAAAATAAGGACCAAGCTCAGAAGAAAATAAATAATACAAAATAACATTGCAATTAGGTAGATATAAAATGCATTTGATATTTTCCTATTTTACAAGTGTTTAAGAAAAGTAAACAAAAAATCCACTATAATAATTTTGATCTTTTTATCAATTAAGTATTAGCTTAGAAAATAATGGAATATTGATTGAAAATTAGAATGATACATTTGCTATGAATATAGAAGAGCACTATGTTCCATGAACACAAGTATAAAACAACATTCTTTCTCCAGCTATCATTTTTATCTGTTGTGCTATTTTTTCGGAATATACAGGTACTTGTATTATGGTTTTTGGTAAGACTTTGAT
Organism: Donacobius atricapilla; assembly: GCA_013397315.1. Taxonomy (NCBI): domain Eukaryota; kingdom Metazoa; phylum Chordata; class Aves; order Passeriformes; family Mimidae; genus Donacobius; species Donacobius atricapilla. The sequence continues at coordinate 270,771 of WBMY01011924.1, read as the reverse complement.
ACATCAATTTGGTGTCATATATATGTGTAGTGAGCATACATCTTTTACATCCAGGCTCTTGTCATTCATATTGTCTAGAGACATAGGAAGGGCCAAAAATTGTGCATAAGGTACTAAGTGGATTACATTACAATCATATATTGTCTGCTTTTTCACCCTCTACTCTTCCTTTTCACTCCTCAGTGACATCAGATAGCAGTTGTTCTTTGGGGATTCTGATGATATGCTATGTAATAAGTGATATGGCATCACGGAAATCACTCTTCAGTTATTTCTTCAATTTCTGCTGTTTCTTGCAATTACTCTTCTGAGAAGAGAGAGGATTGATCAACACCCTTACCCCACCAGCCATTTCTGCAATGAAAGACTCAGAATTATAGTGGTAAATGGAAATTCTGGTGTAATTCCATTTTAAAAATAATTTTTATAGTGTTTTGGGGTTCTGTTTCTAACAAAAAGAATCCACTGTGGCAATATGTGAGGTTTTAGAATGTAATGTTTTCTTTCATGCATTTCTAGTGGTGAAAATTATATTTCATACATGAATAGTAAAGGGGGACTTACAGTAAAGTAAACATCCTTTTTACCAATTTTAGACTAGATAATGACTTACTAGTCTTCTTTATTAGCTATACTATCCTTTAAGTAAGAAAATTCAAAATTTCATTTCCTACACAAAAAGCATCAGAACCGTGTAAATTACAAATTTTAGATTTTGTATCCCATTTCACAGCCCCTCAAAGAGAAGATTTTCGTAGGGTTTGTAACATCAAGATTTTGTTGACTTACTTGCATGAATTTTTCAGTCTTCTCTAATGATTAATTGATAAGCATCAGGTTGAAATACTGGACTTATACTGGTGTATTCCAGAAAATGTAGCTGATCAAACTTAACCAAACTTCTTTGCCTGCAACCTGTCTGGAAGAGTGTGCATTAATCTTTATTGTCCCAAGGAGTATTATTTTCTAGTGTGGAAAGCACAGGAAGAAAGAAAACAAATCAAATTGTGTATTTACCTTTATTTTTGGAACATTAAACTGGGTGGGGGTGAAATTTGGATATGTTTGACCCTTTATGGAACACTTGGATAAAGTGTGCTCCTTTCAGAAACAGAGACACTTGAGATTTAGCAGAGAAACATCTAATCAACAGTATCGCAAAGAAACTTCATCGAGAAAGATCATTAGCAATTTTTCTGGATAGAGACAAACAAGAGAGGTATTCTGTGTAATCATTAAGTAACACAATCCAAGCAAAAGGAAATAGTATTTTAGCATGGTCTGTTGCACAGTTCATTGCTGAGGGATGTTTTGGATACAAGAAACTACAAATGACGTCAATAAGTAACTTGGCAAATTATCAGAAGAAAAGTCTGTTAAGGGTTAGTAGACCAATAATGAGGCTCAGACCTCCCGCCTGCCGTACACAGCTAAGAGTCTGGGTGGAACCGCTGCATGCCAGGATGTGGCATTGCTGTGGATGATGCAGTCCATGGGACACACGCCCTGAGCGGGCCGGACAGCCGCCCTTGCCACCGCGCATCTGCGCTCATGCTGTGAGGCGCTGCGCCGCACAGAGCTTCTGGTGCGCTGGGAGGCTCACTCTTTTTGATATTCTGGCTGTGATTTCAGATTTCCTGCAGTCACTTCCACCCTTGTTGAACGAGCTTTATTATTGTCAAGGAGTGTTGTTAGCCTTCTGCCTTGATTTGATTGTCTACTTGCTTCCTTCTTCAGGGCCTCATTTCAGCATGTTGTGATACACCAGTAGGAGTGTGTTAAAGTTTAATTGGTCAGATACATATTTTTCATTAAAATCTGGTGTTGAAGCAGATCAGAACTTATCAAGGACTTCTCTAAGCCATTTATTATATGTCTAATACCCACTCTGATCATTTTTGTGTTATTGCTTTTGATCCATCCCTGCTAGCAATTTCCACACGATTTAGATAGCATGGATTTTCACTCAAAAAACAGCTTCAGTTTCAATTTTCAATTTATGGTTCTTCATCTTCCTTCTCCTACTCTTCTCCTTTGTACTTCCCTTAATAATCTGCTCAGATTAGTATTCAGGAATTCTTTGTTTTTATTCTTCTTTTTTTTCCCCCTGTCCTTTAAGTGTTACCATTTGCTTTTGCTGCTCCTTACTCCTGCAATACTACTTCAAATAAATGGATATCTAGGCATATTTGCTGCATCTCAGTAGCTCTTTTTCTGACTATTCTTCTTTCTTTCTGGTCTGTGTGTTGGCTTCTTTCATCCCTGATACCTCTTTGCATATTGCACAATACACTGTGGGTTTTACATTTACATTGTGCTATTGGTTTCTGGTCTCTTTACAATCATTCTCATTTTGTTTTCAGTGTGGCATTGTACAGCCTGTGATTTCAGGCAGATCTACACAGTTTTGTGTGTAGCTGGCTCTGGAGCAAGTTTTTATTAGTTGGTTAATGTGGACCTTTTAATATCCAAATGCACTGGAATGGTAAGAGACATCTTGCACCAGATAAAAGGTTGCTTAAATTCTCATCCAACCTGACCAGCACACTTCTTACCATCATTGCAAAAAATTTCTTTCTTCATGTCCAATCTAAAGCTCTTCTCTTTCAATTTAAAATCACTGCCCCCTGTCCTGTCAGTGTAAGTCTTGGAATAAAGCCTCTCTCTGTCTGTCTTATGAGCCAGCTTTAAGTATTGAAATGCTTCTGTAAGGTCTCCACAGAGCCTTAATTTCTCTGAATTCAAATCTTTCATACTGTGTTCCTAGGAGAGATGTTCCAATGCTCTGGCCATTTTTCTGGCCTTCCTCTAGAGCTGCACTTACAGGCCCATGTGGTTCTTGTGCTGGGGAACCCAGAGCTGGATGCAGCGCTCCAGGTGTGGGCTCACCAGGGTGGAGCAGAGTGGCAGAATCACCTCCCTTGGCTGGCTGGCTACAGTTTTTGTATGACGCCCAGGGCAAAGCCTACACAATGCTCCGAATTATTTAAAGGAAAAAAAAAAAAAAAGAAAAGAAAGAAAGAAAAAAACAAACAACCAACCAAAACCAATAACCACATACCCAAACTGTAAAAAATAGCCATCTTACTTATATTTAACACTCATGCCTTTTTAGAATGTGTCCTGGCAGGTGTGATGAGTGGAGATGGTCTCAGGATGTCTGAACTGTGCCAGAGGTTGCTCTGTCAGGCCAAATCATGTGGATTAGTCTAAGTCTGTCCTGTTGAAGTGTCAATGCCCTTTGGTATGACAGCTCTAACTCTTGCACTTGTAGATCCTAAGCTCTCCACCATGTTCCATTCTCACAAGCAGCCTTGAGGGGCTGTAGAGGGCCAGGAGCAAAAGATGAGTTATCTCATGTCAAACTCACGTTCATACTTCATGCAGAACTTAAATAGGTTCTGGTTTGAGTAATTCATGCTCAGGTTTCCTAACTAGTCCGCTATCTAGGTCAGAAACAATATTCATGTAGAGTGGACAACGTGGGAGCCAAGGCACTTGTGGGAAGGAATGGAAAATAACCTTAAGACTTTGTGGTTGGTGGTGTACTTTGTCTTGATGGCAAAGACTATTCAATACCTTTAGTATAAAGTGAAACATTGAGAATTTTCATATTGAAAATGTATGTGGTACAATGCAGTGTATTTGAAAAATAAGTAGTGTGAGTTTTTAAAAATTCATTCTTAAACAACAGTTTTGCCATTTTTGATAAATGGATTTCAGAACATAGAAAACTGTGGAAACAAGGAAATCACATGAGAAATCAGGAAAATATATTGTACAAACCTTCAGAGAAAATTTAATGGGCTTAGTTCAGGTTTTTGGGAAAGATAGTGGCCTTTTGTTCAGTGCCATCAGAATATTTAAGAGATAACCTGTTGCCCTGATTTTTCAGCCTTCTGTGTGTCTCACAGTTCATAGTTCTTCGTTTTTTTTCTCACACACAGGTGTTACAAATAGAAGCAATGTTTTTCTTAATTCAAGGTAGTTTACATTCTTGTTTTAGAGATGTGGACAGCTGATGGACAGTTATCTTGACCAATAGGATGGGGAGAGGTGTCACCCTTCTCACACAGTCCCTGGCCTTTGTAGAAATACTATAAAAGTGGAGTCAGATTTTCGTAATAAACAGTTCATGCCTTCTCACCAAAGTGAGTGAGTGTGTGTCTGTGTGTCCAACAACAACAATAACCCACTCTAACAATAGAAACTATTGTTTTATTGATATGCTGAGGAAGACTTGTCATGATGTCATCAAGTCACAACGTGCACAAAGGGGACAAGGAATAAGAATTTTTAACCTATCTTTCATAATGCCTTTTCCAGTGAAAATGGTATTCTTCATTTCATGTCTGTCATTTCCTAGCAATTTGTTTTTTCTTGAGAGAGGAGAGAACAAGGGGGTCAGGGTGAGTGTTTTTTACCTTTTCTCCCCCTGTTTAAATGCAGACTGCTCGAAGGGAATCAAAGTAAAAATAGTCTTTCTATTCACTACTGAACTGTCAAGTTCTGCCCATGTTTTGAATGTGGAAAACCTGAAGTAATGAAAACTTTTTGCCATCTTTTAGAACCAACAGCCCACTGACAAACCGTGGTGGGCCATTTGAATTCAAGGGGCATCATGTAAGATAGGAGTTTCATTTTCCTGAAAATGAAGAGTACTGTTTCACATTTCCTATTGCTAATACTATGTTGCTTAGCAGCAGCTGCCAAACAGGAAGATGAGACTTGGATAACTTTTCAAGGAGAAGGAAAATGTGGGTTACTTTTATCTCATGACTTAACTGGATCTAGAAGCCATCTTTGAAAATATGAACAGGAAGAACACAGGAAAGCTGTACTTTGTTGAAGATTTAATTAAATTTCCTTCTGTAGTGCTATGCTTTATATCAAGCAGAGAGTTTTAAAAATATTTTTTACCATCTTTCTGTTTATTAAGTATGCTTATAGCAGAATTAAGAAACAATGTAGGAATCTACTTCCACTGAAGTATGTATCAAAGCTCTCATTAGCTGTACTGAAGACAGGATTTCACGTCAACCCACATGTTCTGGCAGTATTTGTATGTTATTGTTTTCCTACTTTGGGAGGTTAAGGCCATATGCATGGATGTAGGAGCAGCAATTGTGTATAACTAAGCCAGGAAAAATCCTTTGGGTCAGGAAAGGTCCACATCGTTAGGCAGAAAGTCTAATAGTGATTGATCCCTTTGCTCACTGCATTTGCTGCTGAACAGACAGTTCACTGTTTATTAATACAAATGTTTTCACAAGCACTGAAAGGAAAGCAGTGTGTGTCTCCTCTTAGGATGCTCCTTATCTTGGCATGGAAGAATTGCCTTAGCAGTAAGCACTGCATAGATCAGATAAAAATCTGTCCATTCAGCCCAATTCAGGCTTCCCTACACAGAGATGTGAAGATGCCTTTCTGCAGCCCTTTATATCTTGATATATTTTACTGTAGAGAAGGGAGGGACAGAAGTACTGAGGTCATAACAACTCATCCTGGTCAATGTGGGAAAATTCTGTCAGGACTATGAGTCCCAGGTATTTCGTATAGCAACTCAGCCAGAATCCTTGTATTTTGTTTAATTTTTTTGCTTATTTACATATAAAATCTGAGTTAAACTGTGTTTGGGAGAAAAGAAAGCAGACGTATACCCTTGTAGATTAAGTCAAAACTAACCATGAACTTCAGGTGGTTTAAATATAGTTTCATAATTATAATTGCTATATAGATGTTTCCTAAGTAGGCAGGCTAAACAAGTTGTTTTATAAAACTAGAGTCTCAGAAATTTTTAGGCACTGAGAATATAATACTTCTGCAATAACTCTTCCAGTGCTAATATTACAGTGTGACAACAGGATCTTTTCTCTTGAATGAAGTTTTGTGGCCTTAGCACAGGAAAGTAAAGACTCCCAGAATATGTAGGTATTAATCTCACCAATATCAGTGAATAGTCTAAAACAGGATAGAAATGTGATTCATCTCTGCACTTTAGAGAAATGCTGTGAAAAACATCATAAATCAGCATGAGGGTTCACTAGCTTATAGTGAAGTGTGATAAAGTGCTTTACTGAACTAGAACTAGTGTTTTTCAGTATCTTGTAAAACTAAGCACTGTAAGACATCAAATATTTGACACAAGATTTTTCATATTTGATGTGTGTAACCTTAAGAATGCTGGTAACAATTCATTTGGACACCTGTGTGAAAGGACTTTATTTCAACTTTTGAAGTCTCGAGACATTAATTTCTAAAGCATTTTCAATGGTCACGAAAGAAAGAGGCTGATGAGCTTTGAAGAAGGGCAGTGTGATCTTGAGCTTTTCAGTGGATGTAATTAAAATGATGTGATGAGCCAGTGTTAATAATCTTTCTAGAAACTGATGGCAGGTCTCCACTTATGCTTGCTTTTAGTGTTAGATGGGCTCCATGCAGCACGTAACAGCTCTGATTGCCTAAATCATTCCCCCAAGAGAGTGAAAGCAGGAACAGACTGTGACAACCCACACATTCATTTTTTTTCCCTAAGACAAAGCATTTTGCAGAGGGTACAGAGGAAAAGTTCAATGTCACATGAACTGAATGAAACTAATGGACATATAGATGAGAGATTGGGAGAATAATATCAAGTCCACAGTGCCTACTCCTTTGATGGCAGCTGAGGAAGCAGAGAAATATAGCCAAGGAAGAATGTTTGGACCCATCAATGCAGTCAATATCTTATTTTATATGAATTAGTAACTACTCAAAATTCAAAATCAAATCTATATTTCTCAGGGGTTTAAAATTTTTTTCTTTTTTCTGAAAGAATGTGTTTTCTTGGAAAATAATTTCCCTTTTAATGTACTTCTTGAGAAATTATTATAGGAATATGTTAATGCCTTCTTGAAAAAAACATTCTGCAGTGAAGACTTATGACACGACTTATGACATGATCATTAGATGAAAATATTTAAACAAAAATATTGAAATATGATGCTTCATTCTGTGGCTTGTCCTTTGTCTGCAACTACAAAAGTTCCATCACCTCATAAGGAATTTGTTGGGTTTTTTTGATGAAAACTATTACACATTATTATATTTTTTTTATTCATCCCTAGCTTTAAAACCTAGGGCTAGTTTGCTTCAGAGATATGCAGTGAAATGTCTATTACTCTGCTTTCATTAAGTTACAACAAACGTTTTTTGTGAAATAGTGTTTTTTCAGTTATTTGTGTGGTCGTTCTTTCCTCTTCAAACCAAATCACATGATTTCTTGTCAGAAATCGTCATAGAAACCTAATCAAAATTACCATGCTCTGACTAGAAATAAAAACACTAAATACCACTGTTCACATATCCTGTGACAAACCTGAGTTACTTTTTGTCTAAATGACAAGTTAAATGCATTAGAACTAATATAACTTTTTCCTAGACATTCAGAAACCCTCAGAATTTTGATTACGCCACAGTTTTTGAAATAAATTCCATTCCATCTTAAATTATGATTGTACAGTAATTAAGATTTTACTTTGGTAACCGTCAGTGGGTATTGGCTAGTGACAGAATGAGCATTACTTTAAAAACAGAGCATTTGTACCAAACAATATTACCCATTGTAATTCCTCTATTAACACTTTTCATAATGTCACTTCACTCTTCAAAAGCCTTTTTTTTTTCAACATCTTCAGGGATCATTCCTTTTATGTATTCAGAGTGTCATTCTAATACAGTTTGCTTTCATGGAATGGGGTTTTTTACCCTCTTTTCTTTATGCCAAATACCTTTTGATACCTTTATAGATGTCATTGAGTCTGGATCTTAGACTTCTGAAAACATGAAATTGGCAACTATTATTCTCATTCAAATAATAAATGCAATGCAAAATGAGTTTCACAGCAGATGAATATCCTAAAGGTTGCTTAATAGTACCTTATGAAGTTTGCAGAACTATATCTGGGAAATTAATTTAAGTGGTCAAAGTTTAACCACAGCTGCAGAGAGATTGTGCTCTGTATTGAGGCTCTAAACTCATGAATAGGTCTTATTTTCAGCTTTAAGTGTATACCTACACCACTATTACATTTTCTGTGTTGCTAATCAGTTCATGCTATATGTCAAAGTATCAGACTCCTCCAGTGCATAGATAAATGTAAAAAAAATTATGTGGGTGAGATTTTAAACAACATAATTCTGTAATGATAATCAGTATAAGGGTAATCTGAATTCAGTTCCCCCTAGAAAACAGTGTCCTGTCACTTTTAACTTTGGATATTTTTAATCCCTTTAAAAACATATTCCTGCTTTATGTGCAAGAGTGCAACTTTCCTAAAGGAGCTAATTAATAAGTAATTAATTGCATGTAGATAATCATTCATAGTTTGAAAACAAATTGAAAGTTATATTTAAACTGCTCTGTGTTTGCCAGTCAAAATTTCTTTGCTTGGTTTTTCCAAATAGTAGATGTTTTGGTTTATCCTGTTTCCCATTTCTAACCATTTTATTGCTATTGGTACCAGTACTGTAGCATTGTCCCCATTTTAATCTAAAAAACCCAAAAGACTGGGGTAATATTGTAAAGAATATTTGTAGGTATCCTGAGGAAAAAAAAAGAATCCCATACTACTGTGAGAGCAATAAAAATCAATGCTGTAATTTACTGTTGTCATTCACATGAAATATATTTTGTGCTAAAATGGCCCATCTGGAGCATATCCATAGTAGTTGACATATATTGTCTTCTTTTAGCATACTCATTTATTTTGTCTAATGGACATAATATATAAATGAAGTGTAATCATTTTTATTTACTCTGGTGATGTCAGCATCACTAATAAATCTACAATTCACATGCAACTTCAGAATACCAGAAACAAATTTGTCAGTGTTAACATATTTGCACTGATATTATTCTTTTACTTTTACAGGGTTAAGGCCATTTCTTGCATTTTTAAAGCATTTTTCCTCATGATAAAGGGTAATAAATTTCAAGTATAATGTTTAAAATCTCTGTATAGATACTATATGAAAAATGGTTCTTGTTGAATATAACTCTTCTTTACAAATAAAATCTCACATAAATGAATTACAACAAAATTAGTAGAACTAGCAGTATTCTGAAGTAGAACTGTCATATTTTTGCCACTATTTATACTTCATTAATATATAGGAATTTTTTACTGAAGTGAGGAAAAAAATGAAAAAATACATTAGAAATTTTATATAGCATTTCTGAAAATGAATGTGTGTGTAGCATGTAAAGTGAGGATTTAAAACAATGGCAAAGAAATAACTATTTTAACTCTGTTGGATCAGCAAACATACATTTATCTTTTTTCAAAGTGTGTGTTTTGAGAAGGCTTTATTATTTTTATATATAGGGATTTATTATTTAGGTAAACTAAGAATATTCTTGTCAAATGTTTCACTAATCACCTGCTGGATATTCATCACTCAGCAACAGACAGAAGAGAGGAGGTTTATTTAATCTTCCAGAGAGTATTTTACAAACACCAACTTCTCCTATTCCCTGGCAGTAGACAATAATGAAGCAAATACAACATTGACAAGTCTAATGAAATAGTAGAATATTTTTCTTTAAAAGGTTCCATCACTCCTTTCTAACCTGCCTAATTGTTTTCATCATACTGAAATCTGTGTAAGAATATAATTTTTTTAAATGAATGATACTATATTTAAGCATGATTAATGTTATTGCAATAAGTACCAAAGGAGGTAATCACAATATGCCACTTATGATAATGTCTTGCCATCATTTTATATCACAGTGATGTTTCAGTGCATTTACACTATTGTGAGGCCAGCCATCCTGCTATGGTTCGCTATGATTAATATGACCACCAGTGAAAGCTGATAATAATTAGTCTGTTTCATAAATTGACATTAATACACTATATCCCCCAGAATAAATTTAATCTCATTTTAAGTGTGGAACATGGCAAGTGACTCCTCTATCACGTCATAAGGAATATTTAATGAGAAGTGGAAGTCTACTATGCACTGAAAAATGCTTTTGTAATTCTTGTTTTCCTAGATTTTTGTGGAAGGTACTGTAGGAGACGGTTTCACTGGAGACATTGGACTTGATGATGTGTCTTTTCTGGGCTGTACTCTTTACAATGGTAAGAGTCGAAATGCACATCTCCAAGCTGTGAGCTGATTCGTTGCTGTTATTTGTAAATATTGCTACTAGAAAAGTAAAGGCCAGGCTAAACTGTGACTCAGGAAATCCAGAATTGTTTCCTGCTTCTCAGACCCTCATATCCAGGCAACAGCACAAAATAGCTTCTGTTGTGCATGTACGGTTCAAAAGAGATCCTTAGTGATAAGTGTTCTGCTTCCATACTCTTTTAGATCTTGATTCCTAGAAAGTAAAAGAAACTTAGCTGTGTGTAAATGAACTGACTTTTCATTCAGCCAGTTCAGTTTGATATAGCTTGCCACCTCCCCGTAATAATTCTTTAAGTATTTTCTGTGCCAATTTCTCTCACATGACAGCACACAAATAGTTCAGGTGACAGAGCAACCTGTTGTCAAAAGTCATTGTGACCAAGGGTAGAACAATCTCTGTAGAATTGAAAAATATTATATCCCAAAATACATGTACTTCAAGATGCCAGACTCAGAACCTGGAGTTCACCACAGAAGAGATTTTAAGGGGGCCACTGTCAGCTGCAGCAGGCATTGCAGGGTTATATATGGCGTGACAGTTGCTCTAAAGTCATGACAGGGCTGTAGAGCAGCAAACAATTTAAAAGAGTATCTGAATATTTGTATACTAGAACTCTAAAATGCCCTGGTGCAGATGCATTTTGTTCTGCTACTCCAAAAATTCTTATAGATATAATTAGTTCTACAAGGATTATCAAATGTGTATTTCTTTTTCAGATAATTTTCTAGTCTTTTACCATATTCAGTAAAGCAGTTATTATAGCATTATGGATATGAAGGCTTTTTGTAAATGCTGTTAATGGATTGTCCCCTATATTCGGGGAGGAAAATCTTAAAAGAGCTAATCAGAAAATCCTTAAATATTTTCAAATTATTTAGGAAGAATGCTTGAAAAATAAACAAGAAATTGGAAAGCATAGAGGGTCAGGGTTTCAACATTCATAACTAAGAAAAAAAACCCTCACCGTGTGTGGAAAGTTAAAATAAAAATACTCAAGTATAATGGTGGACAGGAATCAGGTTTGATGTTCTGTATATTTTTAAAATTGAGAGCAATTTTTGAGACAGTCCAGGGTCCTGCCTTTATTTTATCTCCCCCATACCACAAAAGTATTCCAACAACAAAAACAGTCAAAGAGACTGTGGGAATAGCCTGCAAAATAGACAACAGCTATGGCATAATTCACCATATTTAACACAAGTTGAATCAGGTTGAAAATGAAGGGTTCCCCGGTCCCTGAACACTAGAACAAAGCACTGCCCAATTGCTCTTGTTCGACATTAAGTGACCAAATACTGACAGGGAGAGATAGGCTTGACAGCTTGGTGGTAAAATCACTCATAAATAACATTAAAGATGATGAAACTTTTGAATCTTGAATGTGCTGCTTCAACACATCATTTGAATGCCCAAACCAAAAGCTATTCAGTGATGCTTGCTCTGGATAAAATGGTATTTAGTAAAGCACAGAAAATAAACTGTTTCAAAATAGAGGAAGTAGCAGATCCTCCTTTCTTTTCAGGTGTTGTGGAGGCTATGGTTATTTAAAATTTCTTCTTCCATTTCAATGTATCAGGAGCAGAGGCTTGAATGAATGTGGCATTTATATTTAAAAATTTCTGACCTATAAGGTCCTTGCTGTTATTCTGAGTTGTAGATAAATTTATCAATTTATTCAATTCTTAGTTCAAAACATCCTTCCCCTGAGTCTTTTGTTTGAGTTTTAGGACATTTTGAGGGTATCAATCAGTTGACTGGAAAAAAATTGATTTAATGTCATAGACTTTCTGTCTATCCTAAAAAATAGAAATGGGTAATTTATTATCAATAGTAGTGCTCCAGACTTCAGAGATAAAAAACAAAACAAAACAAAACCCCAAAAATTCCTTGCTATCCCAGACATATTTAATATAAAAAGTCTTCAGATGACTTTTTAATTAACTCAGGTGTACTGCTCAGGTGCATTGTGCACTACTAATAATAATTTCATAAATTATTAAATTTTAAAAAGGAGTTTTATAATGGAAATTCCTTTTCTGGACAATAATAGCAAAGGTTTTCAAGAAAAGAGAGTAAGCTTGAAGAAAGCTGCATAGTAAAGGATAGGAGGGCAAGAAAATACAATTGATTTGAAAGAAGTGGTAATGAGTTTGAATGAAATATAAAGGAGGTGGTGGAACAAGGTAGTGACCTCAGAATAATTTCTCTAATGAGAGAATAATTTTTTTCAGCGATAAATTTACAAAGTAAGAAGGTTACATAGTAATTTCCACAGTTGCATGAAGTAATCAACATGTTAAAAACCTCATTATCATCTGAATAATCTGTTAGCCTTGGTTCACAGGGAAAATCAGTTTCTGTGATTGCTGTGTGAGTCTCAGCGTTAGTTTTTTGAAATTACTCACTGGGTTAATCCAAATTTGAAAGACCAGCAAGAGGAGTAAATCCTGCAAATGTCAAAGATTGTGTAGATGATATGACAAAACTAGTGCTTTCCACTGAGGAAAGCTCCAATTCAGTTCCTGCTGAACAGCATTTAAGTCACTCAACTGTCCAGGCATGATTCCAGTAAAGCCATACCCTGGAAAAGGGGGGCAGTGGCAAGGGGAGAAATCATTTTGAAGCTGGAATGCCTTAGTCCAGATGCTCAACATCATTTTGACTCCTTTTTCAAAGGAAACCTGCCCACTATTTCTACAACTACTTCAGGAACTTCAGTTCCTGCCACGCTCCCAATGAACAACTGCACAGAGAAGGAGTTTGTCTGTCGAGCCTCTGGCCACTGCATCCAGATGGTCCAGAAGTGTGATTTTAGACCTGACTGCTCTGATAAATCTGATGAGTCAGCTTGTGGTGAGTGGATCAAATTACATTCTTATTAGTTTGTGAGTCTTAAACACATTGCTTTAGCAGCTCTATCTTACCTCTGCAATTTGGTATTAGCACCTAGATGTTATTTTAATGTGATTTTGCCCAGGAAAGTAATAACATTTTACTCTTAATATGTGTGATGTAATGCACTTTCTGCCTTCTGATTTAGATTCAACATTTCAATTCAAGTTACTACTGAAATGTGGCAGCAGAAGGATTCCTCAGTTCCCTAATGATTGGTAACCATACATGACAATTTTAAGTGAGCATAGTGTCTTAAAATGTTCACAAATCCAGACTGGAAGAGACAAAAACTTTAGAGTTTTATTTTCTGGGTGGACATCTGGGAGAACTGTATCCACTTCTTACCCACTTCTATGAGTATGGGTTTTGTTTCCTTGTTTGGTTGTTGAGGTTTTTTTTTTAATACAAAATTGTTTCAGCATCAGCAATAATTGTGAAATTCAGCCTACCCTACACAGAGGTGAGTTCCAGCCTGTAATGCTCAGGCTATGGGAACACTGTAAGGGGGACCATGGACAGGGTCCACACATGATGCCCATAAAGATGTGAGACAATTGTTGATTGCTTCTGAGCTGCAGCAGTTCACACTGTAGTGTTTTAGAAGCTATTAATGACTTCCCTTTGTCTCAAAGAACAGTGCTTGAAAGTGCTACTATACCAAAGCCAGTTAATGAGGGGGACAGACATCTGGAGACAGTGACCTCATCAGCCTTTGCAAGCAAAACTATGGTCACTGAAAATGAAAACTCTGAATCCATTACACATAGTGAAGGGAATTCAGTCATCTCTCTCAGGGCTGAGGGCTCAGTGAGGAAAAGAATCATTCACTCCCTATGTCTATTTCTTATGTAGGAATAACTGGAAGAAATGACTCTGATGTTTAAGTATGACTAGGCAGTTTCCTATAGTGTGAAAACCAGCCATTGAAATCTGTCCCTGGAACATAAGTGCAGGGCCCTCTCAGTATTTCTCCCCTCAGAAATTTACATTATGTTACAAAACAGTATTTCCTTCTAAGCATGATAAACACTGTGGAGAATATACCTTTAAATATTTGCGCTGAGGTCTCCCATCACTAAGATGGGAATTTATCACTTAAATGACAATGCTGGACTAGAACTAAAAAATGTCCTAACGGAAACAGAAATGTGGTCACAGGAGGGTGTTATCTTTCTCAGAGGCACATTAAATATAATGTTTACAAAGCATGTTAAAGAGGGAATAAGCCTTTAATGCAACCCATCATTCTCAGGAAACATCACAAATCTTCATATGGGCAACTCATGAGATCACACTGGCTGCAGTTTGCTTCCTTAGCGAAGATATACAACCTATAAATCAAAACTCTCTCTTTAGTCTACCATTTTTAGCCTTCTAGAAAGGAAGCATCAGGCAGATTCTACCAACAAACTGTGATTTCTTGATGCAGCATTTTTTATGGGTTTATGGGTTAAATTTTTGTTTCCTTTGCACAAGTCTCACAACAGTCACTTAAACTTAAGTGTAATAACCTGTTCCAAAGTTCTGGAGGGTGACTAAGCTCAACTTTGACCATGTGCTGGAGAATAAGTATTCACAGCAGAAATGGAAAATAAAATTGGTTTCTTTACCCTAAGTAGGGTCAGTAGTGAGCTCACTTTGTTGCTCAGGAAGCACTCATGGAAGGCAGCTGCATATTTATTTAGTAAGACAACAATAACTTGATTTGATATCAATACCAAATAGATTCATTTTTATGTAACTTCCAAGCTTTGTGAGGACTGCATGAAATCTGGTATGGTTCGGGGTTATTTTAGTTATGGTCATGGACTCTGTAGATAATGTACAATGATTTGCCAATGTCATCAGTCTACAGGACTGGAGATACAACCATACAGCAGCTCACAGATGCTCAGCTGATGAATTTTACATGAATTTCCCTGTATATTACATGACAGATTATTAGAATTAACTGAAAGCTGTTCAGAACTCACGTGAAAGTAGATACTGAGGTGCAAAAGAATTGGTATATTTCCAAAAATAGGATCTAATAGAGGAGAAAATATAAAATTCATGTTTTATCTGTAAGGAAAAAACTATGCATGTTAGTAATATGTCAGTATTCACCAATACTATAAATTGAATCCTTTTATTTCAATTTTACTTATTGGGTGGTGATGAGTTAATGGTCTTGCAATTTTTGTATAAACATGAGTAATCACTGTTAATCTCTAAAGTTATGGAAGTCTGTGACTTTGAAGATAAAAACCTGTGTGGATGGCATCAACCAGCCTTGGAACAGATGTCGGGAAATTATTCCTTACATATCACAAAGACATTCAAGTGGCAACTTGGAAGAGGAGCAAATCTCTATCCTGAGCAAGAAGGACACTGCCCATTAACTGATCATACTACGTGAGTATATTTTTTCAGGTGCTTGAGTCTCTTCTAGAAGGTGTGATCTTAACCACATATAGATTGTCAAGGAGAAAAACTTCTCCATTTACAATACTGAAGCAGTTTACTGATTTAATAATGACATGTAATTAACTGACAGCTGGTGAAGTAGGTATGCAGGATCAATACTACAGATGAATCAAAATTAAAAAAAAAAATATAATAAGCAGGCAAAAATTCCTAAACACCTTTCTATAAGTAACTCCCAAAAGTTTCAGTACCTCCCCACCCAGAGAAACACATGTACTCCTCCCACAGGATATATGGAGAATAAGCATGTTCCCCCTTATGGGAAAGCAAGTTTGGAAGACACGGCTGCTCCAGCTGTACCCTCCTTTCAGCACACCAGACTGCCAGCCCAGCAGCTGGCTGCAGGCTGTTGGCAGCATCCAGTGGGAGGGGTGCTCAGTCCGGCCTCTGCAGAGGTTGTGGCACCAGCAAGATGACCCCTGGCATGTCAAAACCAGGTTTTGGCCACTGCTCTTTGCACTGCATTATCCATCCCTGCTATTACAAAATTTCATCCTACTTTTACTCATCTTTTCAAGCTGACTTCTCTTTTCAAAGCTGGCACTGTAATTAATCTGGCACTGCTTAATTTAGTTCATTGTGGTCATCCTCTTGATCAGTTTTAGGTGAATACCTTCTCAAATGGTCTTTGTTCACACTGAAAATTTATGCTCATTTTTCTACCTTTCTAGCTTTTGTTATTTGTTAGCTATTGCTACCGATTTTATTATTGTTATTGCTAGTTATTGCTCTTATCCTGGCAGTTTTGCCCAAGGGTGGGCAGTACAAGTTAACACAAAATGGCCTGTGAATTCTGCACTCATTTAATATTTAACTAATGCAGTTCAAAACTACTGTAGTGAGAGCTAACTTCAGTTTAGTTGATTTTTTTACCAGTTCTTTTTATTTTACCATTTTTCTGGTCAAATATATAAGTTCATATTAAAATGTAAAATATTTTCATTCTCTCAGTGAAGATTTGTAAATTAGTTGCATTCTAGGTAGATTGCTTAAGGTACTTACTGGCTCCCCCAAAGATACTCCTTTGATTTATCTCAAGGAGCAAAAATTAGCTTTTCAGTATGAACATTTTATATTAAATGTGTGAGTTTTTTTGATCATTTTTTTATTAAGTAAGAAATGTGTGCTAAAAAAATGCACGTATTCCAGTTAAAAGTAACAGTAAGACTTATCAAAAAAGAAATCCCTACAGGTAATTAGCAAATGTATTGAGTGCAAACAATTTTCAATGTTATCCAACTTCATTAATAACAGAATTTCCATCCAGTGTAATTACTCTGAACAGAAAAATACTTGCCTGATTCTAGTGACATGTGTTTAATTTCTGTGACAATAGCCCAGAGAGTGCAAAGATAGTTTTTAAATCAAGACCATTTAATAAAGTCTTTCCTATATTGCTAATAGTTTAAAATTACATTATTTTGCATTTACTCGGCCTGAACTCCTACCACTATTAGAGTGAGCTCAATACGTTAGTTTCACTATGTACTTCATAAAAATTACTGTATTTTTACAAAAATCCCAAAACAATGCCAAACCCTCAAAAAAAATTCAACAATTGCAAAGAATTAAAATGTTGTCTAGTTGTTTCCAGGTCTCTACATTATATGTGAAAAGGAAGTGTATTCCATACAAAAGCAACTGTTTACAATAAATTAGCTTTCAAATCTTTCATTGACTGCTCTTTAATTGTTGTATATTAGCCAATACCAGCCCTGTATTTGTACTTAGTAAATCCTCTCCCAACCTCTCCACTATGGGATTGTTTGGCACAGTGATACATGGAGTTCTATTACTGGTTTTCAACATATTTTCAGGGTTTAATGCAACTAGCAGTATATTGAAAAGGACTGAGGAAAAGAGAAAGTAAATGATCCATAGAGATTGCAGTTTTCAGGCAACTCTGTAATGTATTGCTCTTGAGATGTTTCACATGAGATGCAGTTTGGTTCTATGGTTTCCCCCTTCCCTTTGTTTATTGGCCTATAGAGAAGTGCAGAAAATAGACACTTCCAAATTACCACAGGACATGCAGAGCAGCAGTTTTGCTGAATTAAAACCCTGCAACATTTAGTTTTATTTTCTCATCCATTTTTCCCCAAATTTCCACTAGTTAGATGAGGCAAGCTGTGGTACTGTCATCTTGTATGTTTTCAAATAAAAATTAAATATGTAGGGCAATATAGAAATGTTTGGATTCATCCTGATGCAAGAGTAGTTGGTCGTGCAGCTTACAATGAGTTCTTTCACCAAAAATACCTGTGAATACTTGGAGTCAAATCATCTGCTTCCCCAGAATAAGTATTTGGGCTAGTCACACATAGGCTGGTGAATTGTGAGGTGAAGGTGTGAGTCTTTCAAGCAGTAATTACATTAATTAAGTGAAAGTAATTACTTTGCAAATAGAGGGAGCAGCTTCTAAGTGTACATAGAAACCAAAGGCTGGAGGAACAGAAGCCACTCTGGGAGTCTGCCACTGGAGCCAGGCTTGAGCTAGAAAAAGTCTGTCCTGTGTTGGGCAAAGGGCTAGGTGACAATTGGCAATGTGCACTGAAAATTTTATGACCACTGTTCATATACAAATGTAGAGCTCCTGTGACTTGTTTCTATACTTAGCAAATGGAATTCTTTATTGCAGTTAAGTTTCTAAAAGCTACAACAGTAAACGTATGTTTATGTAGGCTTAAACAAGTGTCTTAAATTGACACCAGCAAATGGCTAAGTTTATTAGTTTATTTCCTTTTTAAAGAATCTGGTTAGTGATGTAGCAAATTATTTGACATTATTAATGATATTTTGGTACAACTGTTAATTGAAAACTTCTTAGTCACTTAATTGATATGATAATTCATGCATCAAATCTAATAAATCAAAACAAAAATTGATGCGGAGATAAAACTCGAAGCTGACATGATAATTATTGATGTGTAAATAGTTCCCCTGATAAACATTTTTTTAATACATCTGTCTTTCCTTTGTGTCTGCTTTTTTGGGCAATCACTGTCAGAATTCAGGGCAGGAAATTTTGGCAAAATTAGGGGTTTTAAGTAATATACTTAAGCCCAGAAGTTTTTTCAGCAGTCAAAAAAAAAGTCTTAAATTTGAGAGTCTAAGAACTTCAAAAGAGGACAAAAAATTCTGTTTTGTGTGGTTTTTCTATTTTGCTTGGGGTTTTTTGTTTGTTGTTTGTTGGGTTGTTTTTCCTCGTGTATCCAACTTAAATAATACCAACTATTTTTAAGAATCAGCTAATGGTCAGAAATTATTTGCAGGATGATGCCAAATTATTTCGATACAATCAATCATAATTTAATCAAACTTAATTTTGTACAAAAAAAGATAATATACCTAAAGTCTTTTTTACCTCTTACATAAGGATGCCAGAGCATGGGATTAATCTCATAATGAAAATAAATTAAACAGTGAAGACTTTAATCATTTTGTGTAGCTAAAACTTTGTCAATTAGTTTTCTTTCTGGAATTTATATTTATTACTTAAAACAAGGCATCAAAGTATTATATGATACACTTGAAGCATGGTCACAGATAGAAATTTTCTTCTAGAATTTTGATTTTTAAGATCCAATAATAAATATACTACCATTTATTCAATAGAAGAATTCCCTCTCACATTTCTGGTGGCTTTTTTTGAGCAACTTCCTGATGTCAGTGTCCAATTGCAAGTCTCAGTATGACTTGTGTTTTGATGTGTTAAGCACCTTTGGTTCCATTCAGTTTGAATACACCATTGAACCTCAATCTTGTATTCATGTGACAAAGTTTAGATGCTCAAATAGAATTTTTTTTCTCTAGCACTATGAAAAGAACATGGTCAGTTGGCACCCAGCATTTTACAGACAGCTGTGAACACAATCGAGGTTGTCTTCTGCAGTAGGAAATAGCTCTATGACATCCTTTCAGAAAACTGTCTTCCAAAAAAATTGTATCTGCTGTATTATGACTTGGCAATCATTTTACATTTTTTGTTTCTGAATTTATTAAGCCTAAATATTAAGCCTAAATGTTAATGGATGTGGAAGGTTACTAGGAAAAAAAAAGTTTCAAATCATAATAAGAGAACTTACTCTTTTTTGGAATAACCAATTTGAAATGAATATGACACATATGGTTGTAAATGAAAATCTGCATTCCTAATAACGGTTTGCTCTCAATTATTTTTGTATTTTCTTAAAATCTGTACAGAAATACTTAATTCAAGGAAAACCTTCCTTTTTTTTTTTTCTTCTAGTTGTTAGATACAGATTTCAGTTCATATTTAGGACCTATTAGAATTTAAGTGGTTGTAAGTGTTTAGCAGAGATAATCTTTCTCTGACATGTAGAATTAATTAAATTGAGTTCTTATCTTCCTTTAAGAATATTGGAATATTGGAAATTAAACATTTTATAATTTAACATTTAATTTTGACTATAGATTCTTTTTTTCTGAAACAATATCCTCACAGCTGCAATAATCTTTATTCAGGGAAGAATTTTTTTGAAGCCTATGAATATGTTATATGTCAAACTGCAGGAAGAAGTCTGTGAAGGTTTTGTTCACTTGTTATGATCTATAATAGCCCACCCTGTATTATCTAGAGAGAGATAAATAGTCAAAGAATTTCTGGTGCAGACACTGAATATCTAACAAGTACAGATATGGAAGAAACAAGGATTTTTTTTTTTTTTTTCATTTTCCTTCTCTCTCATCATAAACCTACTCATGCCTGCTAAAGATATGTGCCCCACCACATTTCTTTCAGATTCAGTCACTATACACCTTTAATTAAAACCCTGGTACTGTCCATCAGGGGCACCCTTCTCCTTGCTATATCCCCTGTGCCCTTCTGGCTGAACTAACCAGCGTAATGGGCAGTGCACTGAGAAGCTGTTACCCAGCCCATAAACGAGGTGACAAATTCCTTTTTGATTGAGTGCTTGAATATTAAGTTGTCTTTCACTTCTGAATTCTTGCAGCATTTTTTGTGATTCCTCCAGGCAGATATAATGTTGAGGGAAATATTAGGGTTTGCTCTTTTTTTTAACAGAAGGCTTGTTTATATATATATATATATATATATATAACACTTTTTGTAATATTCTGTAATATTTCTAAGTTTTTTCTACCCACCTTTCAGCAGTTTCCCACCTTACAGGCGAATTTCAAGTAAAAGGCACAATATGTATGTGGCTGCCCCATTTTACACTTACTATTAAGGTTACTTTAGACTCTGTATGAATGCATAAAGATTAACCTGTCCTTGTGTCTTTGCCTGTTTCCGCTGGAATATTGTAATAATGAACTTTAAAAGCTGTATATTTGTATTGCAACTTTTGTTTCTGGAAAATATAACAAGTTTTCTTTTTATACCACCTTAAACCTATCAGAAATGTCATATCATCTGATTTTGACACTAAGAAACAAGAATTAATAAGCATCAACAAAAAATGAAGTCAGCATGATGGAAAAAAGTATCAGAGTTTACACACACCTTGTGCCAAATATATGACATATAAAATATCAGTGCTATATTCTGATGACAGTACAAGAAAAAAATGACAAAACCACAAGTATTTTCCCATAAATATGGTTTTTAGGAATTAAGAGTTAGAATTTAACACCTTATTAGCTAAATTTTTTTTCTCAGAAATCTTCCAATGAGAGTTTTTTAGCTAGGAAATCACAGCTAATTTAAAACTAAAAATACTGCAAATGCATTAACATTAGGAAAACTTCTGTCTGCTGGTAACCCTTGCTTTGGGGGAAAAAAGCTAAAGAAGAGAGTGATCTCCTACAGCCCCACTACCCTGATAAAAGATGCAGAGGATGTGGAAAATGCAAACTGAAGCCACAGTCTTGACTGATTCAAACCATCAGCTTGAGCTTTGATGGCCCACATTTTCCTGATGCGTCCAATAGCCCACAATCCTCCCCCTTCGGTAAAGAGAGTGCTGCTTTTGAAGGTCATCTAGTGCCTGACTGGGTTTTCTTGACCACTATTTTGGTTTTTTCTCTATTCAGAACCCCATCTGTTCTAATAGCAGGTCACTCACCTGGCAGATCCCAGACAGATGGTGTTGGAGAGTTGAAGAATAATACTTTCAATCCATAATAGATGCAATAGGTGTGGGGCTCTGATTTGCTATCGAGATACTGTACAATTTTATGGACATATATAATCAGGAAAAATGGAAATACATTTTACAGCAGCAGAGGCTGCTGCTTTCTGAATTTTGAAGTTTAGTATGGTGTGCTGATCATTGGGATATGTATAACTCCAAGGAAACTAAAATATCCCTCTTCAGTTTATGTTTTCTCTTTGTTTATTTTTCTCATTATTGCTGAAATTTGGAAGGAAATAAGAATGTTTTAGTGAAAGAGAGGTGTTTGTTTTCTGATCAGGTTTAGTTTTCAGTCCTAAAGAAAAATAATGGGTAAAGGGTATTTTATAAGTCCATTTAAGTGTTTAGTCAGGTATTCTCAAACAATTAGTAGAAGATACACAGATTAATTAACATTTAAAAACTGAGAGATATCCAAAAATCCATTAAATAAGAATTTGAACTTGCCATACGAGAAAGTTCATCTGAATAAGTTTTGATCCCCTTTCAGACATTGTAACAATAGACAATTAGTACTGTGAAATGTGTAATTCACAGCATGACACATGACTTGATAACCCTGTCAGATTTAAGATGGGCTTAATTTTTTGATAGGTCTTCAACTTTTCTTAACCCATCTAATCTTTCTCCTAATTATTATATTCAGTTCAGTGTATTCTTTTGAATGGCTTGACAGGGGAAATAGTATGAAGATTCTTCCACGTATGTCCATTCTTTGCCAGCTACCGTTGAAAAGATATTTGAAATATTAAGATATTAACTAAGACAAGTATGCTTGGTCAGTTGCTTATGTTGAAAAATTTATGTCCATTAAAATGTTGTGAATTTCCCACTGAAATTAATTAGGCTTTTTGGACTGGCACAGGAATGTCTTTGTAAAGGGAATGCTTGTAGTACAGAGGTAAAATTAATTATTTTCAAAGGGTAAATATCAAGACTTTAATGACATTTAGTGTAGCTGCCAACTAAGAGGTTTTCCATGAGTTAATTTTCTAAATTGGCCTGAGCTCATGCAGCTACTGGCAGGGGAACCTGCCTGTATTCTGCTGAATTTCAGCACTTACATAAAATCTATGCTGAAAGCTAGATTTATTCACTGTTATAGCTGTTGAAAAATACCTTGTTTCACACTTGTTATCATCAACTTCTTGAGGTCTCATTTAAAATAACCAAAAAACAACTCAAGGGAGACTTTTTATGGAATAGGAAAGAAATGAATTTAAAGATGGGTCAGTTGATTAACTCTCACAATGAGGAAAGTTACCTTCTCAGAAGTTCACTTAAAAATAAAAGGCTGGGGGTGAAGACAAGAACATCATCTGCCAGAATAAGAGAAACTGCTAATTTATGTTTATGTAAAGCTTTGGAATGTCTTGTCACTGCATATTTCTTACTAGGCCAGCTAAGAAATCCTTTACTTTCAATTTCAGGGCTTGACAAACTGAACAGATGATTGCATATATGTTGATTGGCTCTGCCAAAAATATTGCATTCACAGAAGGTATGGACCCTCTGGCATTTGAACTCTCTGCAAACAGAATGATTACTCATTATTTTCTTCAAACTCTTCCCCTGCAGATAATGCACCTCCCTGGAAATTCCTTGCAGGCTTCTATACCAGGCAGCTTAAGAATTCGAGGCATAGAAATTTCTTTGTTCTGTGAGGAAACATGATGGAGGTTAATTTTCAGTAGAAAAAAATTTTCCTTTTAAATATAGATAGGTCATAAGTACATTAGTCTTGTAGTCCTAAGAGTAAAAATTTCCATGATAGGAATGAAAGTCAACAAGGATTCTCTACACGTACTTACCCATCCCCTTCTGATCCCTCCGTTTCCCATTACTTGCCCACATAAACAATCTTTTTGTAATCACAGACCACTGACGCAGTTTGTCACACACACAAACACACACTCACACTTTGATCAGAAGGCATGAACTAAAAACTCTACTTCATTTGAAAGTCTGACTCTATATATAGTATTTCTACAAAGGCCAGGGACTGGGGGAGCAGGTTGACACCTCTCCCCATCCAGTTGGTCAAGACAACTGTCCATCAGCTGTCCATATCTCTAAGACAAAGAATGAAAACTTTCCTTGAACTACAGTAACATTGGCTGTGTTTACAGACCAGAGCGTGAGAAAGAACCCAAAACATGAAACTGTGAAACAGAAGAGAAAGCTGAAAAAATCAGAGCGACAAACCACCACTGTGTTTAATGGCTAGCACTGTGAAGTGCTTCATACAGGGGACTTTTATTGGTTTACTCGTTTTAAATGTGATATTATAGCACACACTGAAACAAGGTCAAAAAGGTTGCAATGACACCTGTCTTAGGCTGTGCTGAGGGACAGCAGTACCTAGGCATAGACGTGATCTTTGGCCTGCCTATGTCTGACAGAACAGACCAACAAGGGATGGATGACTGAATTTCATCATAGTACTGATTGTACTCTGCCACTTTTTCAAACTAATCTCACTGGGAGGCATGGATGCAATACTGAATACTCTGAAAAGTAAGTGCTATTGCTTTTCAGAGCATTTTATCTTACAAGTCCTTTTGAATTCTGCTGTAAATACAGGGCCAACACCCTTGGGCCATTGAAGGCATGAGTTCCCAGAAGCAGAGTAAATTTTGAATTTTTCAATATTTTTGCAAACCTTAAGAGAGCTGGATCCTCTTTTAGCTCCAAGCCAGACTCTGGTAGAATACTCAGCACCAAGGCAAAAAAGGCAAAAATTGCTACCTTGACATAACAGCTTCCTTCAGCAGAAAGGAGGGAAAGAAATTAATTGCCCAAATGCACATTTCCTGAATGATCTGTAACTGTGAGTTTTCAAAGTTTTCAGATATTAGTTATAGTACAGGCAGTTTATTTGGAGAATGTTTTAATACTAAGGCTAAAGGATGAAGTAAATGCATACAGTAACTATAAAAATGTCTGAAGTGCCAGGATGTGGGCTTGACATTTCTGAGTCTGAATTTTTAGCTTGCTAACCATTGCTAGCTCCTTTCCCAAGGGAAAGTTGTCAACAGTTTTCTCTCTTCGAAACATCTCTCTCTGTTTCTCAAAACAGGTTAAGTAAACAGTGTTCCCTTTCCCATAACAACTGTCCTCAGGTGTTGTTTCCTATTACTTGACAGATGGAGAGAAGTGTCAGTCCCATAGACCAATGATATACCTTTTTAGCACAGCATGTTATAAAAGAAACTGTGGGAATTGTAAATAAAGCCTTCTTGCTCTTCTGACAACTATATGGAATCAATCTATTTCACGTCCTACCGTGACACCAGGATTCAGTGATAAAAGAAAAGCATCAGCAGCAGTTCTCTTATGTGCCTTTTAATGAAAAAGAAAATAATATTGTGGAGAAGATCCTGATTTTGACAGATCCTGATTCTTTCCCCTAGGATTCCACCCAGATGAACTTTGGTCCCTGCTATGCTTATGAGCAGTTTTCAGTGATCATATCTGTGTCGCCCTGATTTTTTCAGCCTTCTCTTCTCTTCTCTTCTCTTCTCTTCTCTTCTCTTCTCTTCTCTTCTCTTCTCTTCTCTTCTCTTCTCTTTCAGTTTCATGTTTTGGGTTCTTTCTCATGCTCTGTTCTCTAAACACTGTCAAATGTTTATCATAACTTCAAGGTAGTTTACATTCTTTGTCTTAGAGATATGGGCAGCTGATGGACAGTTGTCTTGACCAATGGGATGGGGAGAGGTTTCAACCTCTCCCCCAATCTCTGGCCTTTGTAAAGATACTATATAATAGAGTCAGACATTTAAATAAAGTAGTTTTTAGTTCATGCCTTCTGATCAAAGTGTGAGTGTGTGTTTGTGTGTGTGTGACGAACTGCATCAATATCTGTAACAGTAACATGTCTGATCTATGCAAAATGAAGAGCAGTCCCATTAAATTGTTGCCTTTTTGATTGTTTGGTTGGCGGTTTGTTTTGTTTGGTTTTGTTTTGGTTTTGTTTTGTTTTTCTGGTGTGACACATAGGAAGGTAGGACCATTACTCTAGCTAAAAAGTCTCTGATTTGTGAGGATTTTGAAGGCCTGTTTCTGACCCTGTACCAGTAAATTCCTTACTCTTCCCTTTAGGCAGGATTTTCAGTCTGTGAAGAGCCTGACGTCATTACATCCTTGAGCATATTGTGTTTCTCTTAGCAGTGTTTGCTGGGTAGGGTCATGGTCTTCTCACAGCTTTACAGAGTGGTTGCTCAGAACTTGGTCAATCAGGAAAACCAAAAGGAAAGGAAAATGTAATACCAGCACCTATTTAAAAATTTAGGTTCTATTGTCAGGTTTGTAAGCAATTGTTGGGAAAGATTCTTTTGAGGAATACTGAGCATGAAGCACTTCTGTTGGAGAGAAGAGAAATTTATCTTTGGCCAACATCTGCATTTTATTTTGGAAAGTAAGGTTTTTAGGGGCTAAATCTTAAATACCCCAAATACTAAAACTGTACTTCTGCTCTCTCTATTCACTCAGAGTCTGATCCTTGCTTCAAAGACACCTCATTTTTCCCAGCAGCACAGGAGACAGAATTTCATCCAATGTCTTGGGTTTTCCTGGCATTAAGCCGGGATCAAACCCTCTAAATTCCCAGAGGAAAGAGGGTAGTAGGGAAACCCTACTAGAGGGACTCCCTCTAGTCCACATCTATATGATCCTGTGGGTTGACTTCAGCTTGCATTTTTTTTTCCCAATCTCTGATATAAAATAGTAGCTTAGTAGCTTCATTTGCAAGGGTTTTTCTTGTATTCTGGCTATACACTAAGATGCATCTAGATACCCAGCAGCACATGCTATCTAAAGAAATATTGCAATCTTAAATTAATTATGATTAAATGTTTTGTTTTAATAAATTATAACATTTATTCTCTGAGCAGGAGCACTGAGGAAGGCTGGTATATCTTTGCAGACAGCTCAAATGGAGAATTTGGTCACACAGCTGACATTGCTACCCCAGTCATCTCCCTTACAGGGCCCAGATGCAAAATCATACTCTGGAACCACATGAATGGTTCAACAATAGGTTCTCTGGAGGTACTGAGATGCTCTTTATTTTGTTTTGTTTTGCTTTTTTGCATGAAATTACCCTGAGGAAATTTATGCCTTCTCTTTTAGTTTCATTAAAGCCCACGCTATTAATAAATGAAAATTAACAATTGCTAGGACTCTACTGCTCTCGACACGTTATGATATGAAGGAAGCATTAGCTCAAATAGACTGGAGAAATGACAAATTTCTACAACAAGCAAAAAATTGTGACTGTTAAAGACATGCCATGATTGGAACTTCCATATAAGAAAAAAGTTTTGTATCTCAAAGTACCATTTGATGCTGAAAAGCAGCAAATAGTATTTGGACTTTGACATCTTTGGCTAATGTGGGAGCATGAAAAAAGAAGTAATTGTATCAAAATTTCACATAAAATCTTGTAGAAAGTATTTATTCCTTGAAAAGCTGAACGTATTACTTTCAGAGATTAATTATATTCATGTAAGCAGCATTGAAATATTTCTGCAGCATATAAGCAACAAATTTGCTTTCCCATACCCTTTTCTTCATTCCAGTTAAAATAAAAGCACTTCTGTGAAGGAAATTTAATTCATTGGCAGCTTGTAGATCAAATAAGTCACTGCAGAGAGAAATGAATAAAACAGCAACACTGTTCTAAACAATTATTTTTACCACACAGCTGTGTGCTTATAATGGGTTTTCCCAGGAATGTTATGGATCAGGAATGGATTGAAAAAACACTCATATAAGTTTCCCAGTCACCTGTGCACTCAGTATATCATACTGGATGTGGGCAGTGCATGACAATTTAAATGTACAAATAAATTCTCACTAGCCCAGTTACTCAGAATAAGAAATTATAATAAAAGGTGACAGAATTCAGCTGTTTTGAAAACAAAATTACTCTTTTTGTTGACGTTAGAAATGTAATCTGGGACGTGCTGAACCACATGCCATACATGTGACTTGCAAGATATTTAGTGTAGGCACATTCTATGTTTTCTTGGATTTTTTCCTAAACAATTTTGAAAATATTGTTAAATTTCTCCAAACTAGGCAAAGATCTTGCTAGGCTGCTTGGCAAGGGGTCAAATATTAATTAATCAGAATCAGTGGGAAATCAGAGGATAAAAATGATTCATCCTCAGTTTTAAGGCTTGGAACCAATTAATGTGCTTTGGGACCTCTTTGCATACTCCAGGGTCCAGGCTTCTTTACAGCGTAAGAACCCATGTTAGATGGAATTAGGTCCAAAGAGTGTTTTGTAGAAATCAACAGCAAATTCTATGGAGCCATGTCCAGTACTACCATCACAAAAGGCAAATGTGTATAGTATAGATTTTTTCATTTCTCAGTTTCAACACTGTTTACAATTTCCCTCTATTCTTTAACTGATTCTCCCTCTCCCCCAATTATTTCATTTTAAGATGTACCAAAGGAAAATCATGAAACCTTTGCACACTGTTAATAATTGCCTGGTTTCAATTGCTTGATTAATCAATTAATAATGCGTGTAGGAATAACTCAGAATATAAAATTATTTAGGTGATTTCTCATTATTTATATTAAGAAGGCTCTAAATATTGTATGAATGGGAATATTTTCTGTGCTTAAAAGAACGTTTAGCCATATCCTTCCCCAAGACTACCACATTTTTTTTACTTTTGCTTGTAAGTCTGCGTTCATACCATCAAATATCATGTAGGATTGCTGAAGATTTTCCTGCAGTTTGCATGAAAGGCTACCTTCCTGTGTTGCTATTGCTTTCTTAAACATAGATTTTCTGTCACTTTCCTGAGCAACTTCAGCTTGATTATTTGTTGGAACCTTTTTTATTTCGTTTCTGTACTTTGACTTGGCATGGGTAATTCTACCAAAGTATTAGATGTGCTTTTTGCAATGTAATTGAAATGCATAGAGGTTCATAGTGCATTAAGCTACAGGGAAGCCTTGGGTTTTAATAGCGCTCAAATTAATGGCCATGTTTTATTCTAAAGTTTTACCTTTATGGTAAAAAAATATGGTAGAAAATATGAATTTATGATGAAGGAATTGGACATATAATAGAGTAGATAATTTGCAGTCTGTAAAAATGTGTGTGTCTATAGTTAGACACATATCTACCTTCATATAAATATATTGTTTGCATTTGAGAGTAAAAAAGGTATTTTCTTATTCAGCACTTTTTATTCTTTCAAATAATATCTGTAATTGCTTTCTCACCAATTTATTTATTTTCACTTAAAATTTGTGCCTTCCATGGCAGAGTTTCTTGTCTATAAAGTCAGAAGTCACTTGTTTTTCTATTCAATTTAATATATTATCTACTCCTCTTTTTTTAGCCCTAAAATGAAAGCTCTTTAGTGTGAGGATTTGCTGTTTGCTTGGCAGAACTTACCTGTTATGCAATATCATATACACTCATGGGACTGCATAAATTTAAAACAAAAAAAAACAAAAAAAAGGATTTTTTTTCATTATGATGAAAAATGCCTGGGCTGCTCTAAGAAGATTACACAGAGTAGCAGCAAATCCTTGAAAGCAGAAGCAGTTCAGGAAACTGGTGAATGGATATTTAGCTCTGCTAGTACAGGCTGGAGAGACAATTTGACATACATCATCAAACACCCATCTTGTTGCTATCAGCTCAGTTGAATTTGGATGCCCAGGAGATTGGACCAAAGAATATTTAGAACTCTCTGCTCATGTTGAAGTGCATCATCATCATTCCCCAATTTGCTGTTTACAAGGATATGGGCTTTTAAAAGTCTTTCATTGCTCAGACAGATGAAATTTGATCTTTACAAAAAAAAGAAAAAAAAATATCTGTAGAAGAAACAAAATGTTTTGTAAGAATCAGGGCAAGAAAATCCATCCTGGAAGAACAGTTAATTGTATACATGAACAAATATATTGTTCAGTACGTCTTGTTAACCCACTTTCCATGTTGTACAATTGAATCGCAACCCACCTATGAGCAATTTTTGATCACTACTAGCCACTCTGGATAAATTAATGAGACATGTTACTCCACTTAGGGCTGTGGGCTGGGTATGTTTATGAGGAGATCAGAAAATCTTAAACCATTTTTTTCTTAACATTTATATGTCATATCCATGTGCATCAGGTTGAACATTAGGAAGAGGGTGGCTGGGCACTGCAGCAGGGTCCCCTGGGCAGCAGCGGGCCCAGCACCGAGCCTGACGGAGTGCAAGGGGCACCTCAACAGTCTCAGCTGCATGATTCAGCTTTGGGTAGTCCTGCAAGGAGCAGGGATTTGGATTTGATGGCCCCTTCGAATTTCAGATATTCCAGGATTCTGTGAATTTTAATGATGGAATAGAGATTAGATGTACAAGATAATATTGTACTCTTGTATACGATTATAAAACTCTTAGGTGACTTGATAATGGAAACATATTTTTTTGTGACCTAAATTTTTTTTTTTTTTTTTTAGGTACTCTATAAAAGCAGTAACAAGACATCTAAACTGTGTACTCAGAGCAGAAGTCAAGGTCCCCAGTGGAACAGAGCAGAAGTGTTCTTAGGAATTCGTTCAAATTTTCAGGTGTGCCTTCCTATGTGATGTGCTTCCTAGAGAGCTGGCTATTACTACTTCTGTATTGAGCATTCTTCACCTTCTCATTTCCCTTTTTACACCATGCAAGTACCTCTCCTGCCTCATGGAAGGAATCATCTTTTTGTCTGTCTGATTCATTATCTGAGCTGGATTCATGTTTTTTCAGAGATTTCTCATTCCTCTTTAATCTCAGACTGATATCCATTTTTAAGACTGAGAATCCCATCTATCTTTGAATCCACTCTGCTTAAGAGATTCTACTTCTTTCTCCTTAGTGTGCAGTCGGTAAAAATGCCTGGGTTTTGAAAAAAGAATTTTGAGCATGATGTTTGCTTTGAAATCAAAGCAGATTCCCAAACCTCTCAGAGATACTTTCTTAGTGGTAGACTTATGAAAAAAACCCAAAAATCCCCAAGGATCACCAGTAACTTATTTTAGAATAGTTACATTTCCTGCTACTTCTGTCTTGGAGATTTAATGAAATTTTAAAATTCTTTTTACATTCATGGGAATAAATGATGAATGACAGACTAGTCTTTTTCAGACTTACTTTGCAGAAGTTGGAAGAACCCTTGCTATTAGTTCAGGATGAGTGAGGACTCTCTTCGAGTGGCATGATTTATTTCCTTTTTGTGTGTGCTTGGTAATGATAGAAGGTGGTCCTTCAATAATTATAGTGGCAGATCTGTACCAACTGTTATACAAGGTTTCGTAGAATTATGCTTTGACAGTGAGAACTGACCACTTCATATTAAAAGATTTGTGATCGGTTTCTGTTCTTTTCATGTTGTGTGTATAAGCTTTTCTTTATCTTATCAGTGTTTTACTGTAACAGCTCTGTAATTTTTATTAGGTTATTTTCAGGGCAAAACGTGGTGTCAGTTACATGGGAGATGTGACAGTGGATGATATTACCTTTGAGGACTGTTCCCCTCTGCTTATCTCAGAGAAACCTTGCATATCAGAGGAATTCATGTGTGCCAACAAGTACTGCATCCCAAAAAATAATCTGTGTGATTTTGTAAATGACTGTGAAGATAACTCAGATGAAAGCCCGAGTATTTGCAGTAAGTATGGTCGTTTTTTAATATAATTATCATAAATAACTGTGCCTGCTCTGAATTTTTATTACTCAAGTACTTTTGAAAGCTCATCAGCTAAGAAAGCAAACAAGAAGGTAATAATTTAATTCTATTCCTTAGCTTTTAAGGATTTGAAATTATTATTATTTAATTTAAAATCACACAATACAAAATACAAAGAGCTGCTAATGAATGTCTTAAAATAACTCAGAAAGCAGCTGTCTTTAAAAGCAGAAAAAGTTATCCTGCTTTCCATATGAAAAGAATATATTAAAGCTGAAAAAATAATCCCAGCATAATAACTTTGGGAGATGAGGTATCTACCTCCTTAGATATTTCAAGGGTTGTCAGGTCCCAGCAAATTATTTTAATCTGAATATTGAACAATTTTGGTTTTACATGACATATCAAGAAGCAGCATGTTAGTATTTGATTCAGAGAATGATGTTCCAAATCAAATGGCTCCTCCTGGGTCACAATATGTGGTATTAACACCTTTTTTTTACTACTACAAATGTGGGAAATGCTCACACAATCAAATCTGCATTGTTTGGTACCATATTAATAGTTACCTCATTTTTATTGAGAATATGAATTCAGTTTATCGAATACTTCGAATTCTGTGAAGCAATGGTATACTGATATCCTATGAAAGCTAAGGTACATTGCAAAGGAGCCATGTTTTGCAAATTATTTTCATACTATTAAACTACTCAATGATGTCCAATCTAGGAATAGTGCATCACTAACCAATACGGGATCCAGTTCAGATTCTTCTGCAACCAAAAAATGAAGAGCATTTCAAGTTGCAATTACTTTGTTTAAAAGTATTCTCAAACTTTGACTTTTGTTTTCTGAAATTTTAAATGTATGGGTTTTTTGTTTGGATTTTTTTTTTCTTTCGAGTTTTCAACATAGTCTGTGTTTTCCATGAAATATTATCAGAAAAGTATAAATTGAAGCATTTAGGGCAAAATTGTTCAAATAAACTGATGGAATTTAGTTTTGCAACCACTACAATAAGAATTTTATTCCAATTTCCGATTGGAAGAGGTGAATTGAAACAGTCTCATAAAGTGAATGCGTTCCCCTAACGTGTTATTATTATTTTTAAGTAAGGAAAAAACCCTGTAAAATTCTTTTTAAAAATGTCCCTAACTGCATTTTAATTTTGGCTTTATAATGAAGCATTATCGTGTTTTAAAAGCACAGGATTAATTTAATATGCAAGTGCACAATTGTCTGCAGTAACTTGAGCTTCTAAGCAGGCTGCTTAAATTCTCTTTTTCATCAGTGAAGTAACGTATTCAGGCTGAAGTTCATGCAACTTAAAATCAGTTGCTTGGGTTAGTATAAATAAGTTGTCCTGTAGATATGAGTATCTCTCTTTGTTGACTATAAAGATCTTACAAGGGCATCTAATCTTAGATTAGGTAATATCCAATATGTACAGCATTCGCAGGGATATCAGTGCTCATGCCTTAAGATCTTGATTCTTGAAAACCTGTCTTTAAAATAAAATGGTCAGTTGTATGCATGAATTCTATTGACTCAAGATGGAAGGATTTTTTTTAAGAATGATCTTGCAATATTAAGGAACTAAACCAGTTGGAAAAATATGATTAGGACAAATTTTATGGGCAGTTGCATTCAGTTGAGTTAATCTACAATCTGTGATTTTCATAAAAGATTATCATATAATTTTGCACATCAGGTTTGGGTTGGTTTAAATTGTTACTTCAGATGGCACTATGTTTACAGACAAAGGTGAAAGGGAAGCTAGTTCTGCTAAATAGCTCATACTTTTAAGAAAAAGTTTGTAACTTTTTTACCTTATGACATTCACAGATTAAAAATCAAAGAAGAAATATTTTATCTGATTTCAGCCTGAAATTTTTGAGGTAGTTATCTGTCCTGTTTTCATCCATGTCTAGATTCCATGGATCCTAGATCCTTTGCCTGGTTACTGATGCCTCTGAGTACCTTTCAGTTAAATAAAACTACTTTCAAGTGGCTGAACTTTATCAGATCTCAGAAGAGGCTCAGATTTTGAATACATTTTGGAAGAGACATTTAGTAATTTCTGATATTGTCCTACAAAATAAAACAGTTTCCAAATTTATCTTCAAAGCCCTTTCCTTTTCAGCAATAATAGTAAGAATATTCAGGGCAGAGTCAGAAGCCTCTTGAAGTCTCTGCTGAAATTCCAGCTTATTTTAGCAATTTTACTCTTACTTGGTAATCATTATAATGAACTTGTAGATGTATAGAGAGAAAAATATACAGAAATTAAACTTCTGGAATGATGCAATTGACTTTAACTTATTTTATGTGGGCAGTCTACTCACCATGCTTGCCGTTTAGACACTCAAGTTTCAAAACTGAATGAAAGAGCATGCATGTTGTTTCATATAAAAATCAACCAAAATTATCATCTCTTTCTCCTTTTGTAGACATTAAGTACAACCTAAGGAGATATGTAGATAATCATAGAATAATTTATGTTGGAAAAGACCTTTAGGATCATTAAATCCCACTGTTAACCCAGCATTGCCAATTTTACCACCAAACCATGTCCCTAAGCGCCACATTTACGTGGCTTCTAAAGACCTCCAGTGAAGGTGACTCAACCACTGCCCTGGGCAGCCTGTTCCAATGCTTACCAACCTTTCAGTGAAAAAAAAATTTGTAGTACCCAATCCTAGCCTCTGCTGGTGCAGCTTGAGGTCCTTTCTTCTTCTATCACTCATTACCTGGGAGAAGACACTGACCCCCACCTCACTACAACCTCCCTTCCAGTAGCTGTCAAGAGCTCCTTACTCCAAACACCCCCAGCCCCCTCAGCTGCTCCTCAGCAGACCTGTGCCCCAGACCCATACCTTTCTTTGGACGCAGTCCACCACCAACATAATTATCTATGTTTCTATATTGGCTAAGAAAATACAAGAGAATGGAGGAATTGTGCAAAAGTAGGCTAAGTTTGTGTGCAACTCAGCTCTAGATTATCACAACTACATTTATGTTTTTTCTATATGTGTCTATAGAGGTTGTGTTTTTATGGTGCTCGGTACATTCATTTGTATGTGTCTGTTCCCTAGATATAGGCATTTCTTCCTGTTCTCACCCAATCTTAACTTGCTCCTTCAGAAAGAGGCTGGTTTTCTGCACATCTTGAATGCTCTATGGAGGGCCAGTTAAGACCCTAAGGAGCTAAAATAGTTAACTGAATTTGGTTATGTTTATACCAAGGCTTCTGTTGACTGTAAGAAAAAAAGCCCTGGACCCACTTCATATATACGCAAGTAGGTTTATCCTAATATTATAGTCCAGAACATTAAAAATGCTCCTTTTAATGAGATACATGAATATTATTTTTTATGGTGAAGCTTTTTTTTTCCCCACAGATTTGAGTAGTAGGTTGTACTATATGTACCCCATTAACTACTTGAAAATAAATCTCTTTTCATGTGTGTGCAATTTCAGGTACATCTATTGGGCATTGCAATCTTGAGTTTGACCTTTGTGGATGGATGCAAGATGAAAATGATAATTTCGACTGGCATCTCAGAAGTAGCAGTACTGCAAAACTGGGCACCGGACCACCTACTGATCATACACTGCAAGAGTCATCTGGTCATTATATTTTTATAAAGAATTCATTTTTTCAGCTACCAGGACAGAAATCTAGGATTTCTAGTCCTGTCTTAAGCAGAAAGAATAAAAACTGCAAGGTACATGAGGGTGTGGTAGTAGAAGCAGCAAAGAATTTGATTTCTGGATTGCACCAAGAGAATACTCCTAAAATGATTAAAGATGATTACTGAAATAATTATTGAGGAAAAAAAACCCCATCCTTTTGTAGAGAAGTCAGGATCAGATCTTCTTTCACTGCAACCATAATAAAGAAATGTATCTCGCTGCAGGACAAGAATGATTTTGGAAATAAATGAATACTCTGTGAGATTCAGATGAAGCTAAAAGTAAATGCAGTGTCTGATTTACAATGTCTTATGCAATCTTCCAAAATAACAAACTATTTGAAGGTTTCTGATTTTATGGAGAAAGTGCGTATAAGTACAGTAACAATTGGTTTTCAAAGAATACAACTGCAAAAGGGAAGATGTGTGACAGAAGGCTTTGTCACCAGCTCTTCTCTAGAGAATGGAGAAGTGTAAGCCTTGATCTTCCAAAACATTACAGCACATTGTGGTGACTTCAGCTTGAACATTTCTTTGCGAACCTGGAATAAAAAGTTTCCTGGTTTTGATACATCTTTTATAGTCTTTGCTAAAAATATAATTTCCCAGAAACTTTAGCTATGCCCTATTTTGAAACTGCAAATATTCCTTTATACATCTAATAAGTAGGCCTCTCAAGAGGATAATTTTTATGAGGTCATTTTTTTTTTAAAGCTTTTGAAATTAACTGTTTGTGTTGTCATAGAACTGTGCTTATTAAATGATGGTGGTCTTAGACTGAAATAGTCCTAAACAGTTTACTGGCCATGCAGGTGACATCTCTGTGCAAAATGTCCAGTCACGAGCCTCTAGTTTCATTTATCTCATACTGTTCCTGAGGAATATTGTGGAGCAAAGAGTTTATCTGTAACTTGGAAGGAGTTCTGCTTATGTTTGAGATTTCTAACCAGATCATTTTACTGAAATACTTCTCTCTGAAAATTCTCCAAACCCTTTATAGAAAAGAAATTCAGGAAGTATTAAACATAAAGGATTTGATTTTATGATTCAAAAGAAAACTTGAATAATTATTATGTTCCGTAGCAAAATTTTATCTAGCCATTATAAAATTATCTTCAGAATTGGAACGATGTTAATTTTTTGTATTGCCTAAAATACATATATTTAGAAATTCTGCTTACACAAACCTGGAGACTTTGTCCTTCTGCTTCTAGCAGAAGCATATTTGAGAGTATCTCTTTCTTTACATTATCTAGTTTTATGCTCTAAAAATAACTTTTCCACTTTTTCATTTCTATGGAGCATAAAACATACACAAAGAAATGCGGAATAACTGAGAATGACTTGTCGACGTCTGTACTGTTATGATGTATTCACATATTAAATGCAATTAAGAGCTGGAAATGTAACTATGGGAAACTGTTGCTTTTATCACATGGAAAATTATTTACAAAAAATGTGCAGGTTTAGGCACCTTGTACAGGCCAAACTCTTGACATCCATGATGTGGCCTGAAACAGTCAGTCATATTTAAGATATTTTACTTTCTGAATGTTCTGAGCAGTTCTGAAACTTATGCAAATGACCAAAGGAAGCACAATTTCTGGTATAGGAAATTGTATGAATGGAAAAAAATATTGCAAGATCCAAAACCTCATGTTATAAGATCAGCATATTTTACTCTGAAGTATTTACCCTGAAGTATTTTACTCCTTTCTATGGGTTATTTGAGAAGAAAATGCTATATCATATATTACAACAGTTTTAGTATGGGATCTTAGACCATTTCAAATCATTGGAAAATGACCATTTACATCAATGGGAAAGGTTTTGTGCAGAGAAAACAAATCTAGAGCAGTACCTATAAAGGGATATAAATGAATCAAAATATTTTTTTTCTGTATACAAGACTCTCAGAAACAAAGCTGCACCTTCCAAAGAAATAGAAATCCAAAAATGAATTGAAAAGATCTAAGAGTGCAGTTAAATGTGATGAATTTTCACAGTGTGTATCTTTTTTCTGTGTGTATTTGGTCTTTCGTATTTCAAAATTTACCCATTTTTACTAAAAATAAATAAATCAATGTTTACTTATCCAAGTACGTCTTAGGTGTGTTTTAGGGTTTGTTTGTTTGGGGTTTTTTTGCATATGTCCCTATAGAACTTTTGCTCTCATTATAGATTCGATTATTTTCTAATTGCACACTCTATAATCTACATAAACACATTTTTAACCAGAAAATTTTTCAATAAAATGAAGTTGCTTCCTATATTGTAAATGGCATTACTCCATTCCTCTGTTTCCTTAAAAAGTATTTTAGTTCTTTTACATTTAAATGCATGAGTCATTCAAAGCAATGCAAAATCTGCTGTTGAATGTTTTAATGCTAGTTTTGAAGTTTAGTTTATGAAATAGTTAAAGAATTGCCACTAGTAAGTTGGTTTCTTGTCTTTTGATTAAATTATTTTTCAATCAGTAAAATTAATGACTGCTCTGATTGCTCAGTTTAAGAATTAGAGTAAATACAATAGCAGAATTTGACTGAAGTCACCTATTGCATACTTTATGCTCTTGTTTTTGCTTACAGATAATTTTCTATTATCATATGTACGCAGCTCACATTGGATCATTGATTATCTACCAGAGAACTACACTGAAACATGAAAAAATTCTCCCTAATCTTACTGGAAACCAGGGAAACTTCTGGCAGCGCAAGGTTTTGACCCTGTCTGGAGATGGAGATGAAGATTTTCAAGTTGTCTTTTAAGGGATAGCTGGAGAAGGTCCCAAAGATGGCATAGCACTTGATGACCTCACATTTTCCAGGGAGTGCTTACCTTCCCAGGAGTTTTTACCAGCAGAACCCACAAAGCTACCTCCAGTAGGTACGTTCCTCCTATGGACTGTCTATGTAAGATTGGAAAGAAGAAATAGCAGCATTATTTTCATTTCTTTGTCTCTTTCAAAAGAGAAATAGTATACATTCTAACACTTTCAGCCATCCCATGAAATTCTAATAAAATCATCTTACGAAATAGTTGTTTGGGTACTGAGTCAACCATTGTGAATCTGCAAAGCTTCTTGTCTAGCCGTGTACATTTAGCCAATATCCTGCTTAATTCAGTAGGGTTTATTTATCAGAAGTTGTAAAATAGAGTTGTAGAATAAAGAACTGAATGAGACAGAGCTAATATGGAGAGTTTGCAATAAGGCCAGCAGGCTTAAATGGTTTTTGGCTGGTAGGAACTGCTACTAATACTGCTTAGGCACCATATTCATCTTCTGACTGTGTGGTATGGTGCCAGCATCAGTGCAATTATTTGCACCATTCTCACTTACTGCACTAGGGAAATAAGACTCAGAAAACATTTGCCAGAAATTATACAGTTTGGATGGGGATGGATCCCAATAACCCCAAGGTAGGAGCTACTCATGAAAGCACTGATGCTGTATGTTAGCAGTATTTGTTTGGACACAAATGATGAAGGAGAGACTCTTTTTGACAGAAGAGGACAAACCTTTTTCCTCCTTCCACATTTATCACAGAGCTACTGAAATGTAACCCCCTGAAGTGGAATTTAGGAGATGCATTTTGTTCCTGGGCCTACTACAAATTTCCTGCATGGCTGCAGAAAGTCATTTTATCTCACTTCTCTTTCTTTCTGATCAATAAAACAAAGTTAATATTTCCCAGCGTCAAGGACTGCCATGAGAATGGATCATTAATTTATGTGAACAACTTTGCTTTGTTACTGCTGCTAATGAGTAGCCTTCCCCTTTAGGATGTCATTAAGCACTGCTCAGGCATTGGGAAATAACACTGATAAGACTGCATCAAACCCAAGAAATTGCACTGAACTTTGAGCACAAGACAAGAAAGAAAGATACAGGCAAAATTTTCCAGACATCTCTCTGTTAAGGGGCCAGTTCTAGTACTATTGGCTTCCTCCTTCTGCCAAGCCAGTCATGGAAATTTATTGCAGATGAGATTTGTATTTTAAAGTTCAGCTTTATATGAACATTACCCCAGGAGGAACACTAGCCAAGCTTTCTGATTCCTTATTTTTTGTTGTATTCAGACTCTATCCTCTTAATAGGAGATGCAAGTCCCTGTGGCAATGTTAGAAGCTTTAAAAGCTTTGGTTTTGATAGTAAAGGATGTTCCAAAACACTTTTATGTTTTATAATAAAAAGATACTAAAATCTCAGGAAAGAGCCACCAGAGTCTGATTTCTTGGTGTAGCTCATCTAAGACGTACTTTGTGAACTTCAGAGGTTCACAACACTTTAAGACAGTGGTTTAAATTCATCCTTACAGCAATATTTTTTTATATTGACAAATTTTACTTGTCCAGGATAAGAGTTTACGTGACCCACTGAGGGGTTCAACTTAGAGCTGCTACTTAGCAGTGGTATCTCTTTGCACCACCGCTTGTGAGTGGGTCTTCTTCTGCCCATAGAAATGCTCTGAACTGTGGCAAAATGCATGCTGTATGTTGGAAAAGGTGCTCAGTAATGTCACTTTTTAAAATAGAAGCAGCTATAATGGCCAAAATTTTCAGCTGCAAAAATCTGCAGCCCTAGACTTATCTGCTTATATGTAGAAACTAATTAAAATTTAACCAAAAGTGAAACAGTTATATCCATTGATCAATTTTTTGAACGTTTCTGAGGATGAAGAAGATCATGTAGCAAAGATCTGTTTCCTTCTTGTCTCCAGCTAGGGAGTATATTTGCTAAGAGAGTAAAAATGTTTCCTCTTTAAGAGAGAAATTTGTAGTTTTTGAGGTCGACTCTAATACAATTCCTTTTCAATTATTTATTTCTTTTCGAGGTTTGTGATGCACATATCAAAGGAGACTCTTCTAAGCCTTATTGAGCCAAATCACTGTGTAAGACAAGTACACTAAGGAGTCTTTGCTTGTTATTTCTGAGCATAGAGTCATACGGCAATGAATGTAGTATAAAGATGAAATACAATAGAATTATTAAATGTTCCCAACTGTGACGCAGACCCTCACCCTTCAGAAGAATTTTTCCCTGACTCTATGTAAACATCTTGAAATTCTGCACATTAGCAAAAATATATTCTAAGGTGGTTACTTCTCTCAGCCAAATATGCAGTAATATTTAAAGGCTGATAGGGAGGACTGGACAGCTAGAAAAAACAATTTTGAAAGTTAGCATTGTGATTTTCTGTAAACTACAGAATCCTGTAGATTTTTCTCAATATGCTGCTTAGCAACAACAATGCTGAGCTGCAAAGCCACTGAGAGCCACTTAAATTGCTGGGCCTGAGAAACAACAAACATCATTTTAGACTGGCCCTTATCAAATTTTCATTGTATGAACGTCAGTTTTTGCCCATGTGCCACAATGGTATTGTGTGGAGGAAAATGCGAAGACAATTTTGGTCAAATAATGTTATTTGTGTCTGTTGCTGTGTCTCTGCAGTGTGGTAAGATTTTTGAGTTAAATTCTGCCTTGTGTAAAAGGTTACCTGTATCCACATCAGCCCAGGAAGTGACCCTGGCCACTTTGAACCCTGTGAAAGTTGCAGTTGCTTCTGTATTTGGTTTGTGTGGCAAGGTTTTGGTGGCAGGGGGCTACAGGGGCGCCTTTTGTGAGAAGGTGCCAGAAGTTTCCCTCGTGTCCAACAGAACCAATTCCAGTTGGCTCCAGGATGGACCCGCTGCAGGCCAGGGCTGAGCCCACCAGTGATGGTGGCAGCATTCCTGTGACAACAGATTTAAGAAAGGGAAAAGTTGTTGCACAAAAGCAATTGCAGCCAGTGAGAGGAGTGAGAATATGCAAGAGAAGGCTTTGCTGGCACCAAGGTCAGGGAAGAAGGAGCAGGAGGACATGTGCTGGACATTTGCTCCAGGTGCTGAAGTGATTCCCCTGCAGCCTGTGGTGAATACCATGGTGAATTAGGCTGTCTCATTGCAGTGCATGGAGGTTACTGGTGGAATAATTATCAATGAAAAATATTTTATACTTGAAGTTGTTTACAAAAGAGACATCATGGATTTGACAAGAACTTCCGTAATATCTAAACTTGGTTTTTCTATCTTCTTTCTATCCCTTACCTCCTGCAATGTTGTTACAGATTATAAAAAATTGCAGATACCTCCATCAGGGTTTCTGCTCATGTCTCCTACCGTTCACCTGGGAATACAACAGCTGCCAAGAGCTGCCTGATTAGGTTAGCAGGCTACAATAAAGAAAAGTTGTTCCCAGTACTAGAGAACTGGTATCTGCTGACTTCAGTTTTGTAGAGAGACAGTTATTTCCAGAAAATTAAAAGCAATTCACTGAAGTGTGGAACATGTCTTTGAGAACTTTGAGAATATAGGAATATTAATAGGGAATCAAATCAAGGCCCATTTCACTTGATATCCTCTCTACTGCTGTCAGTGAGATGCTGAACATATATGATACTTCCTCATAATGTTCCTAATATTTCGTTTTTAGGAGACCTTACGAACCAAAGATGGTTTTAGATATGTAGTAAACCTTAATGTATTTGCCTTCTGTGTAGAGCCTAGTTTCTCTAGAAGCACATTCAGAAGTAAGGCCCTTTCTCAGTTTTGCAGCAAGTTTTACAGTTCTGCCACTTGCTGAGAAAGTGACTTTGTCTTTACCCTCTTTTTACTGAAAATGGTGAACAGCCAAACACTCCTATTCCATATTGGTCTCTATGCAATTATCCTTAAGCAACATTATACATTGAAGGAGTTTCAACTAATTTCTTATGTGGAAAGTATTCTTTATGTTTTCCTTTCACTGACTTTTAAAAAAATCCACTATACTCTTTTGGGATTGTAAAATCAGGTCTGTGTAGAGCATTTAGGAAGTGAGTGAGCAGTGGAATGATACTGTAACAAAATGGTCCTTTTTCTCTTCTCTTTTCTCTCTTTCCTGATAAATCCTAAAACCTTGATTGTTTCACCCTTTTTGAACATTGATCTTTTGTGTTCCTGGAACTGTTTCAGTACTGTGCTGTGTCACTCTTTAGGAATGGTAGAGATGGGATTCCAGAACCTGTGAAAGACAGACTGGGTTATTCTGTGTAACTCACTAACATCACATTGCATTGCCAGTCACTCAGAGGGCAATTAATTTGCTAAATTGTGACTGTTTATCTCCACTGTAGTTGTACAAAATAACTGATGCACCTGTGGGGGCTGGATGTTACAGGGATTATAAGAAAGTGAATGTCCTGCAATGGCAGCTGATGTCAAAAAGTTTTTTTAGCTCATAACTGGCGCTAGTACATCCCCATTGAGCAAGTTCATTTTCACAAAAGACTTTTCCAATTTTCCATAGTTATTCCTGGCTTATATCACCCTGAATACCTTCATATCACTGGCAAAGTTTCTTAACTCATGCACTTCCCTTGTCTTCTGAAAGTAAATGTTAAAGAATAGTCTTGCTGGTTTTTTGTTCTTTCCTTGGCATTTTTTGTTTTGGTTGAGGTTTTTTTTTTTTAATTCCATACTAATTTTTAAATCATTATAGTACAAATTTCTACTTCACAAAAAAAATTTAAAATTTATAAAATTCGGTCAGCAACAATACTAAATATATGCAAAGCAATAGAAAAATCAGGAAACCAGATTTGCAAAAAAATATTTTCCTTTGAAATATTGCTCAAAACTCTAGAGTGTACTCTAAAGACCAAAGGATATTGCTTATATCACTCTTTTGCAGTTATAATTAGATCTATAAAAATTTACAGACACATAAATAGAAATAACTTTGGCAGTTTTTGTAACTAATATATAATTACAAGAATAGTGAAATTTTATGCTTCAGTGCATAATGCAATCTTCTGAAAAGGGGGAAAAAAATCTCTTTATGCAGAACTAATCAAATAACAAAGCATTTATAGCTTCATTTGAAACAGCCAGCATTGACCATTGACTGAGAGAACAGAATGTGAAATGAATAAAGTAGTATTTCTAAAACATTTCAAAAACAGTTCTGGGAAGAGAAAGAAATTAAAACAAACTTGAAACCAAACAAAAATAAACAATTAGCCCCAAAACAACAACAAAAGCTTAAAAAAACCGATCAACCAACTAAACAAAGACCCCCCACAAAAAAACACAAACAAAACCAAACATATAAGGAAAACCCATAATTTCTTTTGGAAGATGGAACCTGTCTATGTAGTTGCCTTAATTACATACAGCAGATTGTGAATTTTTTTTTCTTCATTGGTACCTGAGCAGCAACATATTCTCAGATGTATCTAGGATGAAGTCCCATGCAGGAGTCAACTTTCATTTTCACCTATAAAATAAGACAAAAAGTTTATGGTATTTTAAAACCAAAAAATCTACATGTTTAATTTTTTCTCTCTCCTTTCTGGTACATTATACAATTATTTCCATATTTTTCAGAAAAATGGTGGAAATACTGTAGAATATGTAGATTGGTTTGGGAGCTTGATACTCTTCAAAGATATATATTCAAAGCTACTACTTTTGAATATGAAGTAGTCATGAATACAGGTTACTTGAATTCAACTTCTACATATATTGTCCACAGGTTATGATAAAAAATATCCTTTTATTGACTATGCAGGAGAAAAATATACAGCCCAGATTTTGGTGGTGCATTTTCTAATTCTGTTGAGCTTATTCCAATTAAGATTCAAATCTGTGTAATTGTAATCATTGTACTTTATCAGTTTAACTGGAAGTGTTGCACTTGCTCCACCTTTTTAATTCCAGTTTCTTCTGATTCTTCTTATTCAGTATGGGGATTTACCACCTAAAGAGAGTAACTAAAAATTTTCTTTTAAGTTGCCCTTCTTGCATGTTTTATAGAATAAATAGGTGTAGAATTACTCAAGCAACATGGAAAGTGTGCTCTATTTCTATTACTGAAGATATTAATATGCCTGCACTGTAAGGGTAGAGGAGTTAAAAAGATCTTGTGCCTCCTTCTCTAATCAAAACCTGTTCTTTTTATTTCTATTGAGTGAATGCACATTCACGTGCATCTAAGCAATTGAAACTGAATCTTTTGCTCTTTAAAATACTGCTTTTAGCATTGCCCTGCTTATAACATATGCACTGAACTCAGCATGAGGAGGCCTTGAGTAGCCCCTCTTGCCTTCAGGTCAGACTTTCTGCTAACCTTAACAAAGTAAAGTGTCATGTTTGGACCCATTGAATGTATCACAGATTGGGTAGGTCTTAAATATACTGAGTGACTGATAAAAATCAATGGTTTTCTAATAACAAAGTACCAAGAAACAAAACAAAGAAGATTATTCTGCGTTCTGTCATGGACAGAGACAATAATATTGAACAGCA
Organism: Donacobius atricapilla; assembly: GCA_013397315.1. Taxonomy (NCBI): domain Eukaryota; kingdom Metazoa; phylum Chordata; class Aves; order Passeriformes; family Mimidae; genus Donacobius; species Donacobius atricapilla. Next base: position 226,396 of record WBMY01011924.1, on the reverse strand, counting down.
ATGGCCTACCTTGCTGTTTATGTTTTTGGTTCTTTTTGGTTCTGAGGCTGAATATTATTGGATGTGATTACTAGAAAAGAATTCTCCTGTGTGAGAATGGTCAAGATAAGAAATTAGTTGATGAAGTTATGGTTGTTGGAAGAGCTTTCATCTGCTCTTTGTTGTGGCAGTAACTTAGACAGTTAATGGTTTCCTCTAAAAGTCCCTTTTTCAAATTAACTCAAGCTGTTGCTTTTCTAACTTTCAGTTGTTCAGAATGCAAATCAATATGTCAAAGTATTTGCAAGGCTTACAAAACCAAATGTTTGCACTCAATTTGAGAAAATGGAGCCTGTTTCCTTAAAAAAAAAAAAAAAAGCTGATATAGTATAATACTTTTAAACCCTTTTTTCCCCCCAACACCCCAACATCTGAAAGTCTTTAAAATTCTTTTAATTTCTAAAGATTTTCTTTTAAAATGAGATAGATTTTTCACAGTCCTGCGCTGACAAGTCAGTATTACTATGCATCATCAACAGTGATGAAAGCACTTTTCTCTTTGTCCTTGTGCTGCACTGGTGAGACACTAGAGGAAAGATGTTCTTGTTAACAAATTATTTTTTTAAGGACACATAGATTTCAGTCATACAGTAATGTCAACTCAGAGCAAGAAGGATAATGCAGTAATTTTTACAGGGAAAAACTCAGAGATCTAAATTATCCAGAGAGTCCCTATCCCTGGGATGTCACACTCAGACTGCTGATTAATTACTCTGGCCTCTATACCAGACTATGGTGCTACAGGAGCTCTAGCTTTGATTTAGAAGAAGGTATGCTTCTAGCTATATGAATGTTAATAAAACCTTTTGAAAATATTTTGAAACAGCTCTAGATTTTCACACCTATTGATGGGTTATTATGGTAATTGTAAACTATCTCATTCATTTTATTTGGTTTTGTTTGGTTTTATTTCATTTTGTTTGGAAAACATTGATGCTGATACCACTAAATATAATAAGTTTAAGAAGGTTAACAGATTATTAAATTTAGCAACTTTAAAATAATCCTAATTAGAACATACTTTGGCCACTTCTGGAAAGGATAATAATAATAATAAAAAAAAATCTAAATACATTAGTAGCAAAAGGATTGGCAAGGAAAACCTCCATTCCTTATTGGATGGAGGGAGGAATATGAGGAAAAGATGAGGAAAAAGGCTGAATACTTGACACCTTCTTTGCCTCAGTTTTCAACAAGACAGGTTATCCTCAAGAAAAAATTTATTTTCTCTCTTGATGTTTGCAGGTACATTTCTTTTTTAAAAAATATATTAAAGAAAAACACCCTTATAAAATAAGGAGATGAACCTTTCTCCTAAAAGTGTTTTAAAATATAAATGCTTTACCTGTTGATTTTGCTCAGGGTATATAAACAAGGGGATTATTAACTGGTGCAGCTGTGTTCCTCTGTTGTATAAATCCTCCTCAATTCAAAGAATATTTATCCAAAGAATACTTATAAAGATAAGATAAAAGGTATTTATCTGAAAAGGGCCCTAAGAGCCTCTAGGGGTCTACTGTAGCCTAGTGTGTCTCTGCAGTTACCACATAGGACAAAAAGTCTACCCATTAATAATCTTCAAGAAACACTAATTGGAGGTAAAATTTACTGAACCTTGTTAAAGAGAAGTTCCTCTCAATTAAATATCTCATTCATGCCCACAGGAATCTGTATAACAGAGTGTTTGAACAATTACAATTGAGAAAAAGTAGGGAAGAAAGAAAGTGAGCTCTAAAAAAATATTCCTTTTCATGTAGGTTCGGGGCTCTTTTATGGGGGGAGGAGAGGTTGTTTGTTTGTTTGTTTGGTGAAGGTTTTTCCTACAGTTTTAAAGCCTTAGAAATGTCATTTAAAGAGAGGCTATACTATGGAAGTACATCCAGAAGCAAGTCACGTTACAGACTCAGGCAGTGTAATATCATTCATTACACATGCTTGGAAAGATTCATTCATGCCAGGATTCAAGATGGATTTTTTTTTGGTTTTCCTCAGGAAACAAAGACTCCACTTTTCAACTGTGCCTTTTTTTTTTTTTTTTTTTTAACCTGAAATTGGAAACAATACTACAAAGGAACCTGAAAAATCAATAGTTATTGCAATTATTGATCATTGAACTGCAAGGGAAAATATTTCAAGGCATGAACTGCAGCCTGAAATTAAATTCCTAGTTTGCTGAAAAAATAAATATTTTGCTAAATTCTTACTGCGGTCAATTAAAGGCAGGATTATAATAGCTAGCTCCTAAAAATATATGTCACTTAAATTAGGAAGCAATTTTATAATAAATCCCTGTCACCCTTTGGGATAGAACACAGATGACTGAAATTCTGAAGAAGATTCATAGAAGTTTCTAATGGGCACTGACTGATTCATCAATACTATGGCACCATTATTTTGACCAGGACCATTTTCAGAGATTGTGTACTAATAAAAATCTCACTGATGCTTTTATAAACTTGTTGCTGTGAACTTTAATCAAGTATTTTTCTTCTGGTGAGAGATTACCTATTTTTCTTGTCTGCAGATTTGAAGATCCTTGCCTGAATTTCTTGACTTTCAAAGTCAGTATCAGATTTTTATTCTTACTTTCTTCTTTTTGATCAGGAATTTTTCCTCCCTTCTCTGGGCAATTGTTAAAAGCCAAATCATACACAGTCTTTTGGAGGAAACTTGATACAAATTTTTATGTGCTAAGAAATCAGAAATTAAAAATTATTAATTTTCCTGGAATCCTTGCTAAATATTTCTACCACATCCCAATATATATTTGCATTATAAATTTATTTTAATAAGAATTGCATTAGGAGGATTTTACTGTGAAAAGACATTTGTTTTCTTTAACTGATATCTATAAATAAAGTGACTTGTTTTCACTTTAGCCAAAACCTACAGCAAAGGGTTCTGACAATGTTTTTTCACTTTGGAGTATTTGTAATTTGGAGTCTGGCTGAAACAAATGTCATGGGATGCCAACATGACTACTGAATGTCCCATCTCTTATCCTCTTTTTACTAATATAAAAAAAGGTTTTTTGACCTCTTAATACAATACAGCCTTATGTGAATGTCATTTAGTTCCTTTAAATTAATACAGTGGTAATGGAAACAATTTTTAGCACCATATGCATTTCAGTATCAATTATCTCAGATTCTCCCTGTACTTGTGCATTTTTAGACGTGCACATATTTTGTCTTTTGAGCTCATATATTCAAACTCTTATTTTTAAGTAAAATTATGCTTGTTCATTTATTTAGGGCACAGCAGAATGTACAAAAGTAAATGGGAAGGGGTCCATTTCTGAATGTTGTGTTTCACTCCTTGATTACAGAATGGACAAAGTTGCTATGTTTTATTCAGAGTCCTGTAGAAACTGATCTGAAATGAAAACATGAAACTTGGAAATAGATCCTGTGATCTGAGTCCTACAATCTTTAGGCTGTACAATAGCAAAATTATCCCTCAATAATAGCAGGAAGACTGCACAAAAAGGACACTGTCAACCTACTGAACTCATTAAAAAAAATCCATTAAAAGGCAAACCTGTGTAGTTAAAACAGAAAAGTTTTTTCTTGCAAATTAGGGTTCCTAAAGTAGGCTCAACTTTGCAGCTAAAATAAAATGATTTAATCCAACACCACATGAAAGGAGAATGCCAGCAATTAAGTCAGACTAGAAAGCTTTGTTAGTGATGGAATGCCTGGCTGGAGCTTGCCCTCTGAGGCTTTACAAGGGAAACAGTCATTTATTTAGGCAATCACTTGACAAAATACAAAAGAAGTAAACTGATAATGGATTGGTACTTCAGGGGAACCAAAGGCTTTTAATAAAACTGCTCTGGACCACCCTCCTCCTCCTAAATATTAAGCTCTCTGAAATGTAACCTTCCAGTAACCTTGCTGGGATGCATGGCACTGTGATTCACAAGGACACCCCCATTCTTCTCTTTTCAGGCTCCTGCTCACATGGCCAGAGGCAGTGCCAGAATGGCAAGTGTTACAGACCAGAACAAAGCTGTGATTTTGAAGACAACTGTGGGGATAATACAGACGAGAGTGAATGCGGAACTTCCTGCACCTTTGAGAATGGCAGATGTGGCTGGCGAAATTCCCTGGCTGACAATTTTAACTGGGTGCTAGGGGTCAGCTCGCCTCAAAGTCAGACCTCCCGGGGACCACACGCTTGGAAATAGAACTGGTATGTTGTTAGCTACAAATAAGGTATAATTGTCTCCATGAAATGTCTCATACCTTCATGGGCAGCAGGGGAGTTCTAAAGTCTCTAATCAGGGTGTCATTTTTAATGAACTAGATGTATTACAATATAAGAATATTAATTACCATTGTAAAATAACTTTAATTTAGGAAAATTGGATCTTAGTTGTTTCTCATTTGAGTCAGGCAAGATAATTTGATACTTGTCTGGAGAGAGTCATTTGGTCTGGCAGCAATTTGCAAGGGTGAGTTAGCTCAGCTCAGATCCACTGGGTCCCTCTCCTCCAGAGCTTGAGGTCATTTCCAGGAAGTTTAGAGTTTCCCACAGTGACCATTCATACTATAATTTCAGGCAATGTTCAATAAATAAATTTAAATAAACAAAGCTCATTTGCTAGTGCATCTCCTGGTCTGTTTTGGCCAAAGCACTCAGTTATCTCTCTTGTTCTTGCTACAAGCTCTGTGCCTTCATACTTTGCTTTTGAAAGTCCTATGGCTCAGACAAAGAGGTTACCAAAGCTGAGCTCAGAACTAACCTTAAATTGAAATAGTCACAGCAGAGTTGCACAAAGGCATGATAGTTGATGTTGAATGTTTACACAGTGCTGAATGACAAAACCCAATAAACTTCAAAATATGTAGGAAAAAAAAAATTACATTGTCTAGTAATACACATTCTTAAAGTATTAAAGTATTATCACAAATACACCACTACACTTGTTAAATATATGCTTGACCTCAGGGAAAAAGCAAATTTCTTATCCCATAATCACACGACAAACATCTATGGTTGTATCTGAGTCAGAGAAGTGTCAAAGTTAGAACAAGCACATTTGTTTTCTCATTATCTAGTGAAGTAATTTTTTTTTTTTTGCCTAATTCATATACAAACATTAATAGATGTGCAATTATAATTTTTGTGTTATTTATAATACATTTATGCGAAATATACATTTCTTATTTGTACAAAGGAAAAAAATGAACTTGAAAACTTGGGAGAATTTTTTATGCTTCTGATTAAAAATAAAGATGGAAGACTCAAGGACTGTATCAGTGTTGAAAAATATTAACTCTAGACATCTAATTTTGCAGTTTCCTCTGATTAAATAATCTCTATGTTCATTAATATTCATACAGAGTAAAAATGACCAAAGGTAATATGAACCATTAGGGATACCTTGTGATTTATAAATACATAAATTTTTTTCCCGTTTCACAAGTTTCTATATAGTGTGACTTGCTGCTTTGAAGATTACCTTTCAGGAGACTTTATTCTGAAATTTATCAAGATGTAGCTGTTGTGTAATGTATTGTCAGAATTGCAACTACCGCAGTTCAGCAGGGACACGTAATCAAAGTAGCCAGAAAAGACGGAAGAGTTCCCAGTCTTCCACACAAGTCCATCCAAATCTTAAGTTGCTACCACCAGTTTATTCCTGATATAAGAAAAGCACAAGAAATGGGAACGGATCATTGTTTCTCCTAAGTTGAGATATGACCAGCATGAGGGAAGTGTTTTTCATATCTCTATACATTTTCTTTGCTGAGTTTTGGAATCTAATTCGAAAATGCAAAACATTTTTTCAGTACTACATCATTTAATTTCAGGACATTTCCTATATCTTGAGGCCACTGCAATAGGCCTAATAAATGAAAAAGCCCATGTGAGCAGTTCCATATGGAAAGAATCAAGTGGGACTTGTGTGATGAGCTTCTGGTACTTCAAGTCATCAAAAGCCACGGGACATATTCAGGTTCTGATTAAGGTAATAAAAAAACCCTTTTCTTTTGAATATATTATACGTGTAAGGATATACGTGCTCCTGCAGAGTGCTTCAGCACTGTGACATTCTGTTGTTTAGCCGACAGACTGGAAGGGCTCCCACGCACCTCCTGGTCCCTTGCTGGTTTTTATTACCCTAGTCTCTTAAAAATGCTTTAGCATTTCTCGTCCAAGAGAAGCTTCACTGAAAAGAAAAAGAAAATCTTTCAACAACATTTTTTATTTTCCCCTCTTCACATACAGTATCTTTTTGATTTTTCTCCATGTGAGGCTGTTTTCATATTTTGCTGACATCCCTACTGGTATTTATCAGTATACAGCCCTATTGTTCTGATGGGATCACACACACAAAAAATTACCAACATGTACAAAGTGAGAATAAAATCCAAAAGTATGACTGCATTAAGTAATTCATATTTTTATATAACGAGGTACAGAGTACACAATCCATTTTGTTTAGAAATATCTTTTTCTTCACTAAATGTGGGATGAACAAAAAATTATTTTAAAAGACTATCTAGTTATTAATTTGCAAGTGAAAACTGAGACATTTGTAAAAAATTGGCTGTTCCTTTGCTGTTCATTAAAAAGAATTAACTGCTTGTAAAAACATTTTTTAAATCATAATATGGTTCAGAATAGAAATTAATTCTAATGTAGATATTAATAATCAATACAGTTCAGTCACAGTGACCAAATATACCACTTCTAGACATACTAAAAACCTTTGCAAAAGAAAGTGTGTGTGTTTGTGCTTTGTATCTGTGCATCTCTTCTGGTTATTCAAGTATAAAGCATGGCACAATTTATTTGTCATATGTCTGTTAACTTCCTTTCCTATGATAGCTCTAATAATGTCTTGCTGAACTGCATTAAAGTTTCTGGTTTAATTCCAATGCATATGTTAGCTGACTTAAATGATAAATTATGGTTTTTTTCCCTAGAAAACAAATTACTAAAAATTGATTTTCCAGTATTCTGGATAATATAAAAATCATTTAAAAGCCTGAAAGATAAAAGAACTCAAAAGACTTTAGTGTCTAGATATACAACCTAGGATATGTCTGCCTGAAATATAAAAACGATGAACCCTTTGAAAGGCTTCAGGAGATTTTTTTCATTAATTAGTCCAAACACCTACAAATAACAACAGACCACTCATCAAGTAACTCTACAGTTATTGAGATGTTTTTATATGGATCTTTTCCCCAGAAAGGCTCAAATTTGTAAAGGAGACAAGTAGATTAAAGAAAAATAATAATTGTTATTTGAAAATAACTTTCAGTTTTTAATGTATTAAAAAAATGAAAACAAAAATAGATCCCATTGCATAAAATAGATCCCATTGCATAAAATGAATGCAAAAATAAATACTTATCTTAACTCTAAGGTCAGATTATGTTCGCATTTCATTACTACACTCTGTAACTTGTAGTAACCAAATATTGTAATTATACGCATTTTAGGATTGTTTACTTTTAGTTATAAGGTAACTTGTAAACTAACTTTGGTGGAAAATAACTACTAGCAGCATCAGGCATGTGTGAGTGGTTTGCAGTTAGTGTTTGTGTCTCTGTTGATTGTATCTAGTAATTATTTTTTCTACCCTCAGAATGGAAAAAGTGGTTTAATTTTTTTTTTATATTAACCTGAGCAGGGGTTTACTAGATAGTTATCCCTATCATAATAGCTTGTAGAGATTATTTTCTGCTGCTCTGAGATTCAAATATATGATTTTTATGGATTTCCTACATGACAATCAATATTTTTTTCTAGGTTTTGGGAATATTCTTTATGTTTTCTCTTTGTTTTATTATTATTCCCCTGAGATATTGCCCTCTTCTTATTTTCACCTTATTTTATTATCCTAATAATCTTTCAAAACATTATGTTATTTTTAACCTCTGACTCCAGGGAGTTTAAAGATATTTTTAAAGGCAGTGTGAGTAGAAGACATTGGAGTCATGACTTATTCAGGTTTTGTTTTGTTTTTTTTTTTTTTTCTTTTGATGAAAGCAAGAATTCTACCTGGAGATAGGAAAAAATATTCTCATCATTGTACCTGGGATTTTTTGCAGATCAACTTCATCTGTCATGCTGCTTATAAGGACCTATAAGCCCATATTTTAATTGGAGTTTCTATTTAGCAATGTCTGTAAGAATAAAATCTAATTAAACAACACATAACCATGGGAAGTCATACTGAAGCTTCTCCTGCTGGTTCAAACTGCAATACCTAGATGTTTCCATCCAGATTGAGTGTCCCTTGACTTAAAGTAAAGTTAATGCTAGTGAAATCAGATCTCTAGGTAATGACTAGCTGAAAATAAAAGATAAGGAGATGATCTGGGAAGGTAATTACCATCTCAAGTTTAAAAACTTAGCAAACTGTCTCTGGCTGAAGTCGTTCCACCCATTGAAAGTTTACCTGAGAGTGGAGACTGTATACACAATGGAAGAGCAATGAACAATATGATAAGGAAATATTTTATAGAGACAGAATGAGGGAAATTTTTTTTCTTCTTTCAAAATTATCACAGTGGAACAAAAATAGTAATCAAAGGTAAAAAGCCATTTCTAGAAAAATCATAGTTCATGGTATGCATCAGTGTCTTTTCTTAATATATGCATTGTTTGCCCACTTTCAGGAAGTCTAAGAATATTACCTATCATACTACCAAAGTGGTATCTCAGATTATGTGATAAGCAACAACTAGAAATTAAACTAAAAGATCATTGAAGTGTTCTATAGGCAAGCACAAACTTATTTGTTAAAGTTTGCAGCTGGAGAAAATCAATATATTTTCCTAATGGAATTTCTCTGAAGTTACTGTTGCTATGACTTTTTTCTCTTGGAATTGTACTACATATTCTTTGGAGAAGACCGCCTGTATATGGTATAATAATCCAGCAAAAGTGACGGGCTGTTGAACTAGCTGCAAACATACATTATTCTTTGAATCGACCTCCTCAACATTTATGTAAACAAAAGATATTGACAGGGCAGCTATTTATGAAGACTGAAATATCCAACTCACCACCATTCTAAATTCAAAGTTTTTGATAGCAGTGCAAAAGCAAACAGAATATTCCCCAAAGAGATCTGGATAAAACTAATGAAAACTTTTTCCAGTGAGATTTTGAGACATTCTAGTCTTGGCTGTGGCAGTTGTAAGAGAATACCATCCAATGTAGGAGATATTTCAAAGATCAAGTGCAGCTCATTCATTGTGCCTGTTTTAGTGTTGATGGTGGGGCAGCTCATCAGCAGTCAGTTTATTTTATGAGTCAGAAGAAACTGTGTATTTTTAAACATGCTTATAGACAGCCAAGCAAGAATTTTTAGGTGAAAGGGATAATACATTTCATTATTCTGCTGATCCAAAATAAGTTTTCTAGTGTCACTTAAGCTGTCTCTGCCATTAAAAAAAAAAAAAAAGTCCTAGCTATCACAGAAGGAAATCAGCAACAAAGGATGAAACCATTTGTTGAAAATATTTTTTGCCATATCAATTCTAATTGCTTTTTCATATAGCCATTTTAATTTAAAAATATAATTTAGGATCTAGCACAGTTAGGGGAAGATTCTTTCAAAGATTTGAAACAAACCTCCAAAAAAACAAAATGCAAGCGAATAAGGAAGGTGCAACCTGTCCTTAGTACCTCCCTCTGCTGACTGTGACAAGGCCAATACACACAGGATCTCATTAGGAAGTTCCAGTGGACCTTACCCAGGCATTTAATTAATTCCATCCAGTTACAAATGAGCGAAGACATGAGGGCATTTAGGAAAGCAAGAAGTCCTGACCAGCCGCGGTGAGTGGAGCAGGGCCCCATTTATCCTGCGGCAGCAGCAGCAGCAGCAGCCTACCCTGGCCAGGGCAGCGGGCAGCTGGAGCCAGCATCCAGCCCCCTCCAGCTGCTCAGGGCTGCGGCAGCGCAGACCCTCCTACTTGGCTGCTGCTGCTCAGCAAAAGCTGGAAGCCACCACCGCGGTTTCCTTGGTGTTGCTACTGCTTTTACCAGCCTAATGTAGGGAGGAGGGGCTTGGCCATGTAGAAATGTATGGCTTGGCAGGTGCCACAGCTCGGGTATCGATGACACACAGTGGATTTTCTAATTCCTTGGTTAGTTTTAATGGAGTTGAATTTTACTATCCCAGACTGTGGACATGAAAATCTGCAGCAGAGGTTCTGCAGGTGCCAGCTGGTTTATTCTGGACCTTTGTATTTGTAGGATCAAATAGCTTAAAGTGACATTTTCACAAATCAATATAATTGACCCTACTTCTATGGGAAGTCACTCAAGAATAAGGCTTAAGGAAACGCTTATTCCACCTCACAGCATAAAATAGAATGTGTATGTATTTCTACATTGATTCTTCTTGCTGACTGCATGGAAAACAATCAACCCCTCACATTAGTGTAGAAGTTTGAGATTGCATTGGGTTCAGGCAGCCTCAAAGCAGATTATCTGACCTCCATGAAACAGGAGGAAAAAAATTAAGTTTTCAAAGATTTGCTTGAATGCTTTACTTAAGAGTTTGCTGAACTTCAAATAATTGTCTAAAAAAAAACCAAAAACAGACTATCTGTAGATTTAATAAACATAGACATAAGGTTTATTTTGTAGACAAAATTAGGTTATTAGCAAAATTCTTTAAAGGTAATAGCAAAGAGTAATTTTTCCTAGTATTTAGTTCCACATAACAGCATAGTGGTAATGGCCTTTATTTAATGAATATCTACAACTCTCAAAAGGACAGAGTTTTAAACTATTTATTCCCATTACTGACTTGTGAACTGTTATTAAAACTTGTATTTGAGTCAAAAAAGAGTCATCTGACTAATGAGAGAGAGTAAGCGAATATTAATCCTAAGAGTTCTGAAGGAAATCAGTGGAGATACTGTGAAATACAGTATTACTTGTCAAGAGTAACTTTTATGGCATTTTTACTTCCCAGGGCAAGAAAATCTTTTGTTTGTATTTCCTCAATCTCAAATAGCACTTTTCATCTTTTTAGACATTGTTTCAAACAGTGTTGTTTTAGGCCTGATTTTGACACAATGACATACCAAGCAAACTGAGAATGAGACTGATAATAAGTCAGTTTTCACTGAAAGCATAATTTTTCAAAAAGAGTTTACATAGAAGGTACAAACAAATATGCACAACTGTAGGTAAATGCCGATACCATTCAGTGTGTTTTATTTTCCCAGATGACTACATCAGGAAGTTATTACAATCTTCTTATTGTCAGTTACTGGAAGACTACAGTTCATTGTATTCCTATACTTCAACCAGATGTAAACATTCGTGCTCCAAAGAGCATGTGAGAGAGAATAACATATCTGAACATCCTTTGAACGAAAAAAGTATTTTAAAGAGTTAAAAAATCACCCTTGTATTTTGGCATCTTTCTTGTGAAGACAAGAGTTTTATCAGAGGATTTGTAACCTACAATCATTGTTTTTCTAGAAACATATGTAAGAGAATTTTTTTCATACGTCAATTCTTTGAGAACTTGGCTTTTTCCTCACTTAGGAGGTGAGGGTGATGAAGGGTATAGGATTGGTGTGACTAGGGCATGTCTGTCGTGCAGGGCAGTGCCTAGTTACAAAACCAGGCAGTCTGACAGATGTAGATAGTGATGCACACAGAGCCATTGAAGCAACGCTGCAATATCCTGCAACATTCCACCTGCAGTCACAAGCCGTGTGTCTCAGAGCTAGTATCACTCTCCTAATTTCTACCCCAGCCTGGCACCAAATAGCATAATGTGGCATAGATAACTAATGCATTTTCAGCCTCCTCCAGACTGCACAGCTCCCTAGTGTTGTTTCACTGAACCCATTCCTTAAGTCAAAGATCTCTGGGAGTGACTTATCTCATTGATTTGTCATCTTATAACCTCATAAAGTGCCAAAACATTGCTGCTTTTCAGCATATATGAGACCTTGAAGTGACTCTGGGATCTTTGCTGGTCGGACATAGTTTGCTCTTTTCTAGCACTTTTCAGGGCACACATTCAACAGTGAAAGTTCTGATTTAAATGGGTCTCAGGGCTGAGTTCTTTGAAGGATCATTGAGCTGCTGTTTAATAATTTTAACTGCAGCAAGAGATATCAAAATCAGATCTTTTTATAATAACTGTGAAACAGCCATAGGACTTCATCTGAACAATAGCCTCTGAGGTATAGCCTTCGACTCTGAGCATTTTCTACACCTCTTCTTCTAAAGAATTCAGAAATTTAATTAACCTTTTTTTTGAGATAATAAATAGTGCAAGATGTAACCTCATGCCCGTTGATACCTTTTACAAAGCATAAAGCATTGATCAGATCTAAAATCCTAAGATAATATCTAATTTTCCTGATCAACAACTCCACTTAGAAAAAAACCCCAAATTTCTAAGAAATGTTCTAAGAAAAAACCTGAACATTTTTAAGAGTTCCGTTTGACCTCAGAAAAGATGGAATATATTTCTTGTTTCCTCCTTTTTTTGTCATCCCTTTTTACTCCCTGAAGCCCCCTGGTCTTCCACTGAGAAAAATGTCTTTCTTTTTTTTTCAAATAAATACTGAACTGAGCAGATGTTATACTGTGAAACTTCATCAAGATCAGATGTAACACTAGCTCTCATGGTGCAGAACATTAATCTGTTACAGGTTTTGTATTCCTTTAATGCAACTTTTATTTTTAATTCACAGATCAGTTTTAGAGTCATGAAGATCAAGATAGTCCTTGATCTTTGGCAGACTTGCAGTATGAAGTTGTAGTGTGCTTAAAATTACTTGGATTAATCAATAAGTGTTCTTAACGTAACAGTCTAATTTTTTATCCTTGCAGATTTTTTTTCCAGTTCTGATATTCAGCTTTGAATCCTCATTAGCTTCAGTAAGAAAAAGCAAAACAAACCAAGCCAAACCAACAAAAGAAAAAAAAGAAAATCCCCAAACCCAAACCCAAACCGAAACAAAACCCATGAGAATAAACAAAACAAACAAAAAACAACACACATACAAGAAACCCCTCAAAAACCACCCCCAAACCAGCTGTGTTTCTGTATTTGCCATATTTTTTTTCACAAAGATGGGAGGATCTGTTTCTGGTAATTTCCTGTGAGAGTCAAGCTAGGAAGCTTTTAGCACACATATTTATGACTGTAATAATTTCTAACTGTGTTTGTAGGTTGGCACCATAGTATTAGGTAGAATTGCCTCATCACTGCATGCACTAACATCCAAGAGCATTGTAGAGAGCAGGCATTATTTGCAGCAGAAAATAGTACTGTCAATGCAGTGGGAGTTTGAGAGACACCAGTTTCTTCCCACCTTCTTATTATGCAAACAAAAACTTCCATTAAGTCAGTAACTTCGTGGTGCTTGCTGTTGAACGGGTCATCGCAGCTCAGAGATTAATTTCCTGCCCACTCATGGAAACCCCACAGTCCACTCATAGCAGTTTCTCATCTTTGTAGATTCAGATTCTTCCCATAGGTCTTTCTCTTCAGTCACATACCTCAGGATCCCAGTTTCCCTCAGCACTTCCCAATGTTCCTCATTCTTTTGTAACCTGTTTCTGCGAGGTTTGCCAGGCCACATCTGCAAAAGTAAAAAAGATCAGGGAGCTTAAATAAGGAATCTTAATCTACTTTCAAAACTGAAGAAACCATGTTAACATGATTTTCTGTTTAAATTAACGAAGATGTGAGATGACACAGTCATCTACTAAAATCAGGAGTTACAGAACATTTGCATTAATATGCTGGAATATGTGGGTGTAACTGTGTGGTCTGCAAGGTATATTTGATTTTGTCTTCAGCAAGAACACTAAAAGAATATGAACACTAAAAATGGCATTTCTTAGCTCCCATATATCAGGTTAGTAGAGGGCCTTAATCTACCTGTGATCCTAATTTTTCTTTAGCTCCAGTTGTTTAGATGATATGGAAAGTTCGTGGGTTTGTTTGTTCGTTTTTAATAAACAAATCTTTATTATAAGTATGGATCTTATGGAATTAAAAAGTAAATTGTTTAACAGCTAGCTGTAATGTTGGGCTGTAATGTGAACCAGGAATAACTGGATGTAATCAAAATATGAGGAATTTCTTAGCAGAATTGGGGTCTTGTTTTCTAAAGAGTGAGCATACCACAAAAGCCCACAAACTACCAAACAAACAAAAAACCCAAAACCTTTGAGATTGTGTCTATCAAAACAAGATGTTGATGTTTTTCAGATTTTCACACTAAATGAAAAATACGAGTCCAACTTTTTTGCTTAATTTTCAAATTCATACAAGAGGAAAAAAAGTTCTTATAACAAAAAGCATTCTTTGTTGGATAGGAGTCATTGAATAAAAATATCCTGGTATACTTTAAACTTGTTTTAATTCTAACAGAATAGGAAAACAATTAAAAGTGTGGTGAACAAAAAAGTGCAAGTAACCTTATTTTTATTTCCTTTCAAAATTATCTCTTTTCTCTAAACCATTAGATGTCACCACATCTTTCTTATTATAATGATAGGATAAGGTTTTATACCACGTGTGGCATTTTATTATTAAAAAATTAAATTCTTATTTGGCATCCAATTTTATGGATGTCAATTTCTCTTTCACTGAAATGCAAGAAGAGACAGGGGTTGTGGAAAGGTCATATGAAACCACAGTGGAAAATTAGGGTAATGCAATTGTAAAACTTTTATTTTATGTACTTCTCAGTTTATTGGAAACTGCGTTTTTTTGTTTGAAATTACAGTGAACCAGGCACTCAATCTGTATTTGGCTGAATCGATAAATCAAGGCACAAATTGAAGCATCTTTCAGCTTTTAAATAGTTTGCTTACTCTTGTTTTCTGTACATTTATACTATCTCATGTAAGGCATCTGAATAAAGTGCTTCTTCTTTGAAGTGACAGAATGATAAAGCTACTCTGCCATTCATGCCATTAAAATCTTCAGCCTATATTTAGATGTTATTAGGTCTTCCCCTCAGCACCTTACTGTTGCCTTCCACACTTTCCACTGAATAGTACAATAGTATATTACTGTTTTCCAGTTTAATTTAGTTTGATCTGCATGGAAGAGAAACTTCTTTAAATAAGAATTTCCAATGCGATCCAGAAGAGCTACCATTTAAATTTTGATACGTGAGGCATCTAATTCATTTCATTGATCAGCGAACACTAGAAGACTTGTTATTTATGACATGGAAATATTAGATGTGAAGGTTTCTGCAGTGCACAACATTATTCTGAGCATTTTGACAGTGTGATTCAGTTCAGAATTGTGCTCAGTGGGAGTTCAGAAGGAGTATGTTATCAAAAAGTTTATTAGCAGTCAAAAATTATTTAAGTTGATTTCCATTTCTTTAACACTTTATACACTAGCTCTATTCTTCAAGAGTTACTAAAAGAATGAGAGTTCTGCTTTTTTTCTTTTCCCAGTCTAGCTCTTTCAGGAGTAAGTGGGCTGTGGAAAGGAATTAAGAACTAATGAAAATCTTCCTGACTCACTAGCTGCACATTAATTGATCTTAGACTTTTTCTTACTTAAAAATATAGTATGTTAAAGTCAGCATCTCAGGAATTTATTCTCTATAAAAATTGCAGTCCCCTCCTTCCAAGTTGTACCAAGATTTGTTGTGCAGAGAAATGAGGTTTATTCAGGTTTAAGCCGAGATCTTTTGACAATAATGATTGTCAAAAATTCTTTTAAAGAGACGACCTGTCTAGAAAAGAGCAATATTAAGGAGTTTGACAAGAGAATTTTCACTGTATGCAGTTGAAAACCTGAATGGTTTTATAAATAATATCCACAGAAAATGTGGTCATATGAGAAAAAAAGAGATGACCATGGGGCAGGACCAAAGTAGGAGCATGATAAATTATAATAGAATAATCTAAAGTATGCCATTTAGTTTTCTGAGTATGCCAATCTAACTGCTACATATTTTATGCAGAGGATGCCATTGCTATGGAAATTTCTTAAACATCATCTTGAAATATCTCTTTTCAAGCTGATGTGATGAGATTGAATTTCTACTGCAGAAGTAGTAGGGAAGGTACATTCTTCCAAAATCATTTGGAGTTTTCTTATTTTTAGTTGTTTTGTCACTTTGTGGCTATATTTTTCTTTGATTTGCCTTTTCTAATGTTGCAATATTTCCTCAGTTCACACTCAAAGGTTTATACTCTTCTGATAATTATCTCTGTGCTTATTTGCTGCGGGGAATAAATCCATTTAGAAAAAGCAGACAAAACTTCTGCCCTGTCTGTAAGATCTAAGGAAAAAGTGAAAAAGTGGAACCAGAGAATTGAGGTTATTGCAGCTACTGAAACTATAAACCAGAATTGGGTAATATAATAGTTGCTGCACTGGGGAAAAAATGGAAAGGCCTCTGAGGGATTTTAATTGAAAACAAACAAACAAACAAAAAGAAGATTAAAAAGTGCCACTGAATCTCCTGCTCTACCTTAGTTTTATATGTATTTGTTTGACAGCTTGATAGATATTTCAGATTTTCTTTTACATATTGAAATGTGACTGATATGTGTTCCGATGTTTGTTTTTAGATCAGTCATTTTGTCTTTCTCTGGAAAATTATGCCTGTTACCACAGGAAAGACATCTTAGAAAGAGATCTCTGTACTTTCTCCAGCAGGGAGATGTTTTTCCTAAGAAATATGTTAAGGTCACAGGAATTGCTGTTAAGATGCAATTTTTCCCTGTCTGGGCGGGATTCCTATTAAAGTCACAGATGGCCCCAGAGCAGCCGCTGCTCCAGTCACTTTAGCCTCTTTTTGTCCATGGTGGGTTTTTACTCCCCATGTCAAAGGGAATCTTAAGTATGATTTGTGTCATTGTAGAGCAAGCATATATAAGAGGAAAGGTGGCTGTTACTTTCCCTACAGCTTCCTGTAATCTTGTAACTATATATAGTAATTTTTAGTAAGCAGTATTGGGTACCATGAGGAATGTCCCTGGATAAATATTTGAATTTGGAATACTTAAGTAAATATTGTTGCATACTTATGTAAATTTTTAGTATCTATGCTGGCAATGCAAACACCAAGATCTCGTGAATCTGTCTGAAAATTTTTGTCTTGCACATCCCCACCACACTATGTATACTTACATATTTATAACTTCCTTCATATGTCCTTCAACATGCTAGGTGGTGGCAATTGGATAGAGAAGTGTTTTATTATAGGAATATCTGTCAGTTATAAAAGCCCTCAATTTGTAGAGAATATATTTCAAAACTTCAGATTAAAAAATTAAATCAAAAATTTGATCCCTTGGCATTCTCTAAGAAATAAATAGTCATATTTATTAAATGTTATAGAGACAGGACTTAAACATTTCTCTTGAAGATGTCTTATTGTTCTAGGATCAATTCAGTGAAGCTTAAAATACTTAATTGAGCTTTGACTATATTAAGAACTTACTGTTTTTTCAGCCTCAGTGTTTTGAGTCCCCTGAGGCTGTCCAGTTCATCTAATGTCCCAGAGGATCTGTTCTACATTTCTACAAGCCCAAAAGCTACAACTGAATTGAAAAGGCTATTCCAAAAGAATACAAATAGGCTGTATAGTAGATGTCATGAAGAAATACAGTTATATCCCAGAGAACATCCCACTGCATCAAAGTAGGAATGACACCTGACTGACATTAATCACTCTCTCATGCATCTAAAAAAGCATATGATGCACTTTGATGATTAATAGGGAATATTCATGTCAATCCTTGTCCTGCAGATTTGTGGCTTTGAAGGAGACAGATTAAGTATTTATTAAAACCTTAAAACTTTTAATGACAGTGTACAAGAATAAAAAATTACTATTGCTAGTCTTAAGGATTATTATTAATATTTTAATTGTATTGTCCTGTATGAAAGAACCTTACTTTTCCTAAATATCTTTTGTTTACATCAGAAGTATGTACTTCTTTTTCCTTTATATTCAACCAAACTTTATTTTATTTTTCTCTCACCAGAATTCCTGTAAAGATATGTTTTCCTACTTCTTCCACTCAGTATTATACAGAGAATCAAAATGTTATTAAGAGGTGAATTGTCAAATTGAAATATTGGCTAAAACAGAAAAATTCTCTGGAAGATTCCAGATGCTTTGTTCAGCTGATTTGGCTTTGTCTTGGGGCTTTTATTTTGCAAGGCAGCTATAGTGATATTTTTTTAATTCTTCATGCACAAATCTTCACATTATGAAGAGCTGAGAGTACTTTCACACAGGCTGATTCCATAACTCCCACTTTGTGGAACTGATCTTGTAAACTGTGATACAGTGAATAGAATGCTTCTGACCTTAGCACATATCTGTCAAAGTGTCAGAGCCGAAAAGTTGTCCTGCCAGCACTGCTTCTGCCTGCACACTGTGCCACTGAAATGGTGCTTGGATCCATAACACGTAAAGGAAAAGTCCTTCTCCATCCCTTTTCTCCAGAAGGCATCCTGGACAAACACTCAGTGTCTGGTCTGACCTGCAGACCTGAGGTGTGAGTTTTACCCATGTCCCAGATTCACTACGGCTGTTTGTGGACACAGACTTTCCAAAACACCCAGGGGGCTGGGCCTTGCCATCATCCTTCCTGGGGGGTGCTCTGAGGCATCCACCTCATGGATGTCACCACTGCTTCTAGGGTTATTAGGGATATGCACCTCCAACTTGGAAAACAAGTTTGTATTCCTTCTCTCAGTCCATATCCAAACTGATAAAGGAAAAAAAAAATAATGGGGGGGGGAAAAAAAAAGAAAAAAAAAAAAGAGAGAGAGAGAGAGAAGGTGAGTTAAAGATGCATGAAAAGCATTGAAATTTAATAACTGGTTTTGCCTCACATCTTTCAGTATGGTATTCAAAGTGTTCCCTATAGGGGGAAAACATGACAGATTTGAGATTGCCTCATGTCTGCAAACAACCTTTTATGATCTCGATTCATAAACTTTTCTGTTACATCTATTACTCTATATGTTCTGCATTTGTTTAGGTAGTTCATAGAAGGAAGGGGGTGGTTTTTTATTATTTTTTAGTCCATGGAATCTATCACTACACAGCATTTAGCACATTGTCCTTGTTTGACACTATAGTGCATTGTAACAGTTGCCCAGAATCTTAAAATTTTTGTAACAGTGATTATTTCTCCTTCAAGCTTTGCTTTTCCAAAAAATTACAGCTGCCTCAAGTCTGAGATGCGAATATTCCAAAGAGACCTGTAAAATGTGATTAAAACAAAGGTGTAACAAGGTTGGAGAAAAAGAACTAACTTGCTTGAAATGCTAATGGTCTTTTAAAGTGGCTTTGATGCTTATTGTTACTGAGCCTTAGCAACAGAACTGAAGGAAAAAATGTAATCCAAGCAATCAAAATTGTATCCCTTAAGCTACCTAAAACCCAAAATCAAACAAAGTTGGATTATGACAGGAAATGGAGAAGAAATATATGCATTTGAGAAGAAGGAAGGGCTGGGAGGGCTAGGAAATGAGGGGAGGATGGAATAGTACAACATACATAAAGAATCCTCTTTTACAGTTAAGTTTTTTTTTTATTTCTCTCTTCTAATTGGTAAGGATAATATATGAAATAGAGATATATATATATTTAAGAGCCTAAGCACATAAAGGTATATTTGATGGAAATATTATCATGGGATATATCAGAGGATACAAATGTCAGAAAAGTTTGCTCGTTTATAAATGAAAACTGGCTATAATGACAGCTATTAGATTTAATAGTTGTGACACCATAAATTGAAGTTATAAGAAAATGAAATACACAGAATTATTTAAAGAAAAACAATACATTCTTCTTGCCTTCCCATTATAGATTTCAAAAATAAGTGTGTTTGATGTATAACTTCATCTTTCTTTTAACGAGCAATTTGTCATTCCTTGCCATGTGTACCTGCTTGAAACAAACTGTTGTCTCCAGGTGGATTACCAATCACTCTTTAACAAAGCATCTCTTAAACTGACTTTTCTCAACTCAGCACTTAGAGCAATTAAAAAGAAGAGTCTTACTATTTCAGATTTTTAATTCTAGAAATATTGCAAGTTCTGGCATCCATGGCAGGGTGAGGTGTTGATGCCTTTCTATGCTCTGAAGGAATTCACTGAGATTCCAGAATTCCAAACAAAACTGGTGTATTTTTTAAAAAGGAATTTTATCTGCAGTACACTCATTTATCTAACTTTTTTCCACGGGAATGCATGGGGGGTGTTTTGATGAAATGCATAATCCTTTATTATAGTGATGTTAATTTAGGAAATGAAAATTGGGGAAAAGTATTTCAGAGAATGAAAATCATCTTAAAACTTTACACAAAGGAGGAAATTTAAGGTTGTGGCTGGATGGGTTTTATCATTAACTCTTATTATGAAAACCTACTGAGACTAATACATACAGACTGTAATAAAAGGCTTGAAAGCTGAAATATCACTGTTCCATTGTGCTGTTTTCCTTCTTTCTATAATGCATTGTGAAAATTCAATTTTTTGTGTAATTATTTTAAGTTGTCCTGAAAAGTGAAGCCAAATTTTCATGCATGCTGATGTACATAGGTATATATATTGCCTAGATAAAATAATTTCTCCAACATGTCATTTGATCAGCTTCAAGTTTCCTTTTTAAATGTTTTTTATTGAAGATAGAGGCTTACCTCATAGCATGCCTGGTTCCTGCCATAACACTGAAACTTTTGAGATTTTTAATGCATATTTTCATTGCTGACAGTCATGAATTTTCATTGAGGTCACTAGAGATTGAGTAAGTTCATCAGTATCATATTCCTAAAGTAAAAATCCCCCTGTTGCATACTTTCCCTAATTTGTTGCTGCCTGTTGGAAGCATTACTCTTTAGATTCTTGCAGTTCTCTTGTTTGCTTTTTTTGATGTTATTTCTTCATTTCTGCTACCTCAGTTTGCTGAAAAATTCAGAATCCCATAGCGTGCATTCTGCAGCATCCCTCTGTTTGGTGATGGAAGATAAATTTTGAGTTTAAAACTTCTTCCTACATTGAAATGGTTTCTGTTTTCTCAGAGCTATTCTAGGAAGACTTAATAATTTTGGAATTATATGTTTAATGCAGAGCTTCAACATTCAGATAATTAGCAGCAATTTTCTAAATGTAACAGCAATACTAACTACAAGAGTTACTTAATAGGAGTGACAAATTTTCAAAACATCAGCCAAGGGCAGAGTAATAAATAAAATACTGCTGTGCCCAGATTTTCCTACATTATTAACAACAACATGTACAAATGTTTTGTTTGGTTTGTTTGCATACACCTAATCAACCTTACCCATAAGGTGCCGAGTATATGCCTTTCCCTAAAATAAGGTAGCTGAGTTGTTTTGTCCAGGGCTGTTGTATTGAACTGCTGTCAGAGTGGTGATGGACAGGTGTGCCACAGGACACACGCTCTCGCTCATAACTCACGTCTTCGTGGCCTTATTGGCTGCTCTCATTTTCCTTTGAGTCGCTGTGAAGGAAAGACAGAAGAGGGAAAGGAAGAATCCAGGAAAAGAAGAAAATAGCAAAGAGGATCAGAAAGAAAATGTTAGCTTAAATTTTAAGTCCGGATGAACAAATCTTAACTTCAGTTCATTTTCTGACTCATTTAAATATGTTTGATAATTTGATATTCCTGACCATTTAGCTCATGTAGAAGTTCTGTTTGCTTGAATGAAATATAAGATCAAACTCTGTATGGTTAATTTACTGTTTTCAAGTAAAACAATATTTTAGGAATTTTTAAGAGAAAATCAGTGAGAAATTAAAAAAATCGAATCTCTCGTACATTGAACATAATGTCAGATGAAGGAGACACAATAATTTTTTCTTTTTTTAAGAGATTTTGTTATACAGCATCAGTCTTCAGTTTTATTTTATTTTAATGCATTTTTGTTTCAAGATACTTATGAGAGACTTAAACTTAGGAAGTGGCATCTTTAAATTAAGTAAGTATTCTGTGTGCTGCAGTGCTGAGGTAGCATCAGCCCAAATCTATAAGGTACTCAGAACCTTCTCCAGATAGGACTCCCTCTCAAGCAATGAATCTAAAATAAGTAGATGGATTATATTAGAAGCGTCAGCAAAGATATTAATTTTTCTGTGACTTGAGGAAACACAAATTCATGGACACAATCTTTAAATTATGGACAAATAAGGAAAAGTTGTGACTTTTCTTCCTACTGTCTCCTGTTTCTTTGATGTGCATGTAAAGCTCAGGACTGCACTCCAGTCCTTGCTGAGAAAAGGAAAATGGATGGAAGGAACACAGCTTATCATGGAATACTTAATTTTTAAACTACTTGGTCAGCCATAAAAATACTTCAATGTTAAACACCAAGGAAAATAAAACATTAAAACCAGGTTTATTAATTACCTTCATTTGCACACCATGAAAATGGCATTTCATTTTAAAGCATGAATAAATGCCTGAAAAGTAAACTGCCCTCCTGAAATACTCTAGTAAAACAGAGGGATAACTAGAGAAAAGAACAATGACAGTTAAAGTCACATTATGCTCATTCTATACCATTTTTCTGCGTTTTGCATAACATATATAATGTTTAAAAGATTCTGGATCATCAAAGCTTGTTAGGAAGATACTGTTTTCAAAGCTGATATTTTTTTTTCTATTTTTTTTATAAAAGTATGTGAAAAAACCTGTCAAACCTGAAAGCAGAGATGTTTTTTCCGATTTTTTAATAAAAGTATGTAAAAAGAGTTTGACTTTTCTAAAAAGTCTGAAAGGTGCTGTGGAAAGGAGAGTCAATACAGGGAATCTGGAAAGTATTTTTAAGGTATTAATAATAAACAGTTAACGTTTTTTTGATGAATCATTTGAAAATATTCCATCTCTGATTAAAAAGCCCTCAAGTATATTTGGTTTGAAGAATCCAGGAATATTTAACAAATGTTTTCATTGCCTGCCTCCATCCATTTGGTAAGCTCTGCTTCATTTCCTGTGGCTCTGCTGAAATAAATATCTGATAGGAATGAGCCACGAAAATATTTTCAACTCAGCTTGGAATATGAGTAGAAGGAGAGGTGCAGATCAAGAACAAAATCTGTATTTCATTGCTGTCTCACCTCAGATGCAAGTCAGAGGATTGCCTCATGGAAGAATCTTTATAATTGCATCTGGAATACTTACTGTATTGCTCTGAAAGAAAGTGTATTCACAGGAAGTTTCTTTGCAACGTCTTGTAATGGAAAATCACATACTCCTTGTACATGCTTTGGAGTCAGTTCCTAATATTGTTCTGACTCTGTTAGAAATGTAACCTTGAGAATAATAGTAGTCTCTGATGGATAGAAAAAAATACTTAACTCAGCCACAAAATAAAAAGAATTCTAAAGCAAAAATAAATCCTTTCTCGCCTTTATTTTTACTATCCCCAGATGAATTAATGAGGATATTGAGCCTAGTAAGGTGTATCTTCCCCCTTGAAGTGCTCAAAAGAGAGGCTATAAACACTTTAGATTGTCCTTCAGATGAAGACAAGCATGAGGAAGATTCTGAGTTGCAATGGAATGAAACCATTAAGAAAGAATTCCCCTCAGACCATCAGAAAGCAGACAAAAGTCCTCTGAATATGAGTATGAATTTTCCAATAGGGCTAGGCATATAGACCTACAGATCTAAACAGGTTGTGGCCTTCTTAGAAGTAATTCTGCCTTTTTACTGAGAGTGTTTATTACTCAGCATGATGTGCCAGTGGTAGATTAGCACCCACTGCTGAAAATCAAAGTAAAAATATGCCCCTTACTGTCAAGTTTTCCTTCATGATGGCCCTTCACCTCAACCTGACCTTTCACTATGTTCAACCCACAGAGGGCAGTGATGTGCAATTAATAATAATTTTTCGGTGCCATAAACGAAAACACCATCTGTTTTTAGAAGTCTTGGTGTGTATTTTTGGGAAGAACTGACAATCTTTTTACTTGGTCTGTCAAAAACATTGAACTCCTGGGATCTCTCAGGTTGAGTTTAGGGGATTAAAAAGCACAGAATTACAAAATCAGTTGTAAAAAATATGTCCTGGGGAAATTTCTGGAGCTTTTTTGTAGTAGTGTTGCCTGGTAATAGTCTTCTCTAATAAATAGTAAACCATATACTGAGAAGCAATAAGCCCAAAGTAGAAATACACATGCAAATCTAGGATGTGTTCTATTGTATCCCATGGTCCAGTCATCCTGTAAAACTTACAGTATGACCAACAAGAAATCCTCTTTTATCATTTCTATCTGCATAAAGCCCACATGCAGCTAAACTCCTGAGGAGTAGCAGCAAAATGAGTTTCCTGCCCTGAACAACAGCCAGAAGAGTCTACCCACACACATATGGACAGGACCATTCACCAAACCCACAGATCTGAGCCACCTTTTATCAGCCTGTTGGAGCACAGAGTTCAGCTGGGCATTTTGTCACCAACCAGCCCAGGCTGAAGAGAAATCTACCCTCAATGAGTAGGTCTCAGCAAAAGAATAACCTCTTAAAAGCAAAAAAAAAGGTGACACTGTGACCTCCAGCCTCCTCTAAACTGAGCGTATTTCTGCTTGTCATACATCTCTTGTACATGACTTTCCTTTACATTAACATATGTATACAAGAGTGAAAGAGATCGAAGGATTTCTGGTTGCAATGGGCAGGTCAAAGCACAGAATAATTTTCTATCCCCCTCAGGATATATTTGTGTTTGTTTTAGAAGCAAACACATTCCAAAGATATGAAAGAAATGCCATAGTATAGAATACCATTAAAAGAAGACAAATTAAAAGGTTGGAGAATGCAGAAAACAAAACAATAAGTCATGCAAGGGAATCTGCAAAGCTGCAAAGTGATGATTCTGTCATGCCAAGCACATATGCAGAAGTGCACAGCTTACAGCCCTCAGCCAAGCCAGCTTCCTCTCTGGGCCTGGGGAGAGGAGGAAGGCCAAGTTTCCTGCTTGCCTCTTCCTTTCCCACCTCCCCTTGGATGTTTGATGCAGACAATGTGTAGGGCTTGCGGCTTTGAGGGGACTTTGCACTCTGCGTTGGAACAGCCTTCATACTGGTATGCAGTGGGGGAGGATGCTTCTCATTTTGGTATGTAGAGCTGTTGCTGAGCAAGTGAAAAATCAGCCTTTCATGCTTTATGGAGTGCTACTGTGGTGTAGGAACTCCTTCTGTGGAACCCAGACAAGAAGAGAGATATCTCTTCTGCATTTTATTTGTGGGCTCATATTCAATAATTTGTGAAGTGCAAGGAGAATGCAATAAAGTTTCCATCTGGAAAAATTCTTCTGAACAAACAATACTTCAGTGTCTCACTGCATAAAAAATTCTCCAGAGCCCGAAATTGCATAAAGATTCGATACTTTATGGCTATGATACAAATTGATTGCTATAACATTTTTATGTGGTTATTTCTGAAGAAATTTGTGATCCCTATCACTTGTTACTTGTAGATCCTCTACTCAAAAATCAATGTGATAAACACAGTATTAGTCTGAACAAAATGTCATGAAATGAAATATAATGTGAAATCAATCAAAATCGGGCTAGAAGCAGACATGAGGCTCTACTCTGGTTAACTGTGTAACATCTAACACCTCCATGTTTTATATAAATACCTATCTCTATGGTTTTTTTTAAAAGCTCCAGCTATCTCTGAAAGTATATTCAATCTTAAATACATCTAATTTTGTAATAGATTTGGGGCTTTATGTTCAGATAGAAAAAGTTTTGAATTTTTCTATCATGCTCAAATGCAAGAATATAAGGAAAATCCCTTATCATTCAGCATTATTTTAATCTACTTCATTTTAAGTTTCCTAAATTCACCACTAATAAAGAGCACTGAGCTACTTTTGTAAAATTAATCAGTGATTTATTATAAATAATATTAATGAAAATTGTTTGTATTCCAATCAGTTGTCAAGTGCAGACAGAAGAGGGTCCATATACAACAAATGGCTAAAATGTTTAAAAGCGCATCTTTTCTAAGTTTTGGGGTTGTATTCTATGTTGGAGAATACAACAGGCCAAATATAACCATCATAACCACCCATTTTATTCATGTCATGAATAGGTGGAAGATATTTGCATATTAAAGAAACAACCCCAATAATAAGAAATACTCTCTTGGAGGCTGTTCAAAAATATCAGAATCAATGGAATAGATATAGCTGCGCTATTGAAATAGGTTAAGTTATTGATGAACAGGAATAATAGGAGTAAATTTAAAATAGATTTACCACTCTGTTTTACCACTTTTGAAATCAGCTTCAATTACTGTAAATACCCTTTTTGAGCTCAGTGTTAATATAGAGCCCTCTAAGCTGTGTTTCTGCACTGAAATGTACATAAAAAATATTCTAAAATGTCTTATTCTCATTCTGATTCTAGTCCCCCTTAATTGCACTGATTATAGGCCCAAAAGGGGCCTCTTCACTGGGAGAGGGGTCGGTTCCTGGAACAGGCTCCCTCGGGAAGTGATGACAGCACGATGTCTGAGTTCAAGGAGCACCTGGACAATGATCATGGTCATGGTTTACTTTTCAGTACTTCTGTAAGAAGCAAGGAGTTGGATTTGAAAATCATCATGGGTCCCCTTCAGCTTGAGAGGATATATGGTGCTATGACTCTGTGAAAAGAACGCACTGCTGATGTGATGGTGCATAGAGTTAGTAGTCTCACTGGGAGAAGTTAATTAAGAACATCATAGCCTGTTGTCATCAGCTCTGGAAATAGTGGTGCAAAGCACTAAGGCCCTGTTAACAGTATTTTCACTTGAATGGACTGTGTCATTTGCTTTAAACAAATGAGAAATACCTGAAGAAGCAATGCCTAAACTTGCATCTGTAGGTGCTTGTGCACTCAGATATGATTTTAAAAGGGCTGCTATCACTGCTTTTCTAACATCATTAATTATGTGCAGAAATAGAGTTATTCAGCTGGATATCTATGACTTTACATTATTATGGAAATTCATCCTTGCTTTTTCTTTCCTGTTTAGCATTTTAAATTAAAGTTGCCATAATTTTCAAAAATTCCTTTACTGTTCATTATGATTTTCCAGAACACCCTTGCCAAGTCACACTTCAAGTGTCTCTACGCTTTGTTAGGTCTGAGGACCTCCTTCTAAGAGATATCAACAATCCTGTGAGTTCCCTGATTCACAAACAACTAATGTAATATTTGTGTGTGTGTCTGTGCCGTCTTATTCAGAATACAATATCTAAAGCACCAAGATTAATTTTCTCATCATAAATATGCATAAGACATTTTTATTAACATAAATCTGATCTAACAGGTTCACCATGGATAAAGAAATGTAATTAATTTTCTTCCCAGCCTATTTTACTGCTGTCTCTGTTTTCTTAGATTTTGCTTGTTCGTGTACTACAGTCTTAGAACCTTTGTATGCATCATATTTAGCTCTTTGGTGCATTTCACAGTGTTTTTTCTTAACCCCAGCTGGAGTACTAATGGCTTTTGCTATGAAAAGAGTAGAAAAACCTCTTATTTACAGTTTGGATGGTTAGTCAGACAGTTACAAAGAAAAATAGATTTAGATATATACAAAACTTTTGCAAAAATTTCCTTTTGATGTCATTCTATTTATGTGTCATCCCTTCACAGCAAGGAAAATTGATGCATCTGCATTCTAACACTACTATTATAAGAGGAATCATGTTGTTTGCTGCTGACTTGCCAGACAGGTAGTATGATAAGAGGTCTAAAGAAAAGCATTAAAATATATTACTGTACTTGTGAGTCAGAGTATTTTTATTTACCTTCAAATGAGCTATACTAAATCTCTGGTTATCTCATATTCGTTAGTTTTTCCTCCCCTTTATCACCATTGTCACAACTTTTTAAAGATAGATGGATACAATTTAAAATGGTAGAGTAGCCTTGCATCCAGTAATATATTCTAAAAATAAAGAGCAGTTTTGTATAAAGTTAAATACAACCCTAGCAAAATGGATGGTTTTGCAGTTCAATCACCCACAAAGTAATTTCTCTACTGAGAATTTATCTGCTATTGATGGTTGCTATTTGCAAAGTACTCAGCTAATTTCACTACCTTTCCTATTATCCTAGCAAAGGATCTGTTTGCCAATTCTTGACACAAAGGCATGGGCATCTTCAAGTCTTTTATCTGTTTTGTTTGGTTTGAGTTTTTCTCCCCAAACTTGTGTTTGATAATCCATACTTGCATGTATCTTACTATATATAATTTATTCAAATTTCAGACTGATGACGGGATTGTGAAAATATGGAGTGAATCAGGAACCCATGGTGACAAGTGGAACAAAGTGAAGTTACACTTGGGGAAGCTAAGGAATTTTGAAATTATCTTTGAAGGCATTCATACCAGAGACCTGAGAGGAGGAGCAGCAATAGATGACATAGAGTTCCACAACTGCACCACAAGTAAGTTCAAGAGGAAAGTTTCTAGAGGAGTGCTACATGAGGTGTAGGAAGTTCTTGTTTGTTTTTAAATACATCATAATTTTACTGTTTTCATCATAATTTTGCTGCTCATAAAATAAGTTATGAATAAATTGTTTCTGCCCTTCAAACTTTAATACTCTTCCCTGCACATATATTTCTGTGGTGTTCTCACACTAAATTATGGAAGATAAATCCAAGAAATTACTAAGGTTTTGTTTCCTTCTCTTTTTTCGTGGGGGAGGGGGGGAGGGGGTAAGAATTTTCCTTCTTTAATCCATTGGTAAGTTATTTAGTCTGTGATGTCGTATTTCATAACATAAACATTTCGTATAAATGGTGTCAGATTATATTATATGAAGCCTGTGGCCTCTGTGTTTTATTATAGTGTCTTTTGCCATAAAAACAAGTGGAAACTACAAATGAACCTTTATCGATATTCTTTTTCCCAGTTCAGTTGAAGGGTTAAGGTCAGCAAAATAGAACTTTTGACTCCTACACAGAATACTCTATTTAATTCATATCTCTGTGGACATAGGCTAAAATAGGAACAAAGTTTGCCCTCGTTAAACACAACAAAAACAACAGCAACAACTACAACAACAACAGCAACCAAAAAAACCCCACCAAAAAATCCCCAAAAACCACAAAACAGTAACAAATGAAACCCTTAAACTCAAGAAGATAAATACTGAGTAGGTAGATCATGGCTTCTCTCAGGAAAGTATGTGGTCTTTCTCTCTTTTCACACTGTAGGAAACAGTGTGAAACAACATAAGTGATTTTGTTAAATGAGGTAATAATTGGTAATGCCATATATCAACACTGTGTGAGTTTTATGGTGGTTGTTTAAGGAAGCTTTAATCTCCTGCCATAGGCTGGATGCCCATCATCAACTGGAGTATGAAAAATGGACTTCTGAAGAACATCTCTTGAACTAATTTAATCTAAAAAATGAGGGGTTTACATTCAGAAATTGTTGTATAATTCAAAGAATGGAAACTTGATACAATCTGGGGCCTTCTTCAGAACTGCACTTTAATAAAACTCTAAGGTACATGTACTCTTAAAAGCTCTACAAAGCATGTGAGCATTAGTGAGCCCCTCGTCCTTTTTTCAAAGTGTTTCATTGTCCCCATTGCTGTGCATGAGATTGTTCTCCAAAAACACAAGTAGGTAGGTAAGGATGCCCTGGCAGGAGATGGTAAGTCAATATCTATCCTCTTGAAAAATGAAGTGGATGCTGATACCTCTTGCAATTTGCTGCCAGTTTGTTCAAGTATATTATTTCATACCAGTGGGGTCTAGTTAAACCACATTTCTGGCATTCTGTTCTGTTTTGGGGCTAGAAAAAATTAGACACTTCTTATCACAGTCAGATTCTTTAAGATATTCAGCAAATAAAAAGAGTAGAGTTTATTTTTTTTATGGAAGAAGTAATATGTCTCTTACGTTCATAAAGATGGTATCAACGTATCTTAATATAGTCTTAAAACATTTATTCTTACTCTAAAGTCCACATATTATATAATAACCTGAAAAATGACATCGTATAAACATAACTGGAAATATTCCAGAGTTGTCATTGCAAGGAAGGAAATTGTTTCAATAAGGATTTGGAAAGCTGTCATCTCTTAAAATGTTAAGATTGCTGAAATTTACATTGGTTTTAGTCTATGATCCTACAAATCTGAATGTTAACAGTGTTTTATAACAAGTCTTGCATTAAAATACCTTTTCAGTGAAACGGTTCAGAAAGTAACTTGGTTTATTACTTTATGGCAACTATTTGTTTTACAGCACTGCTTCAGGAAGAAGCTCTGTTGGGAAAGCAGTTGCACCAAGGGCTCCAACTACTTTCATGTACAATTTCACCATGTCATATTCCTGTGTATTTTGCAGAAAATTGTAGTTTATGAAGATGGATGATTCAGAAGAGGCTTTTCTCATAGAAATTTGATATATACAATTGGACGTCAATATGCAATACAAATGTTTTAAAGATTGATTTAGGAAACTTGGAGACCCAAGACGTTGATCCTTTATAGAGTTGTCGCTTGCATGGTCATTGCTTTTGCACTCTAATAGGGTACAGTCTTTATACACTCAGGAATCATTTCCTTACAGCACCTCTGGTAGTGGATGCTAGGTACAGCAGGGTTACCATTAAAGTTTAGGTGTATGTATCCTCTGGGAGTGTGTTTATGCTTATGCCTTTGCCTTCCAGCAGGATCAGAGGCCTATTGTTTGTTCATTTTTCAGCTGCATCTGTGTGCATCTGTGAAAATACATGTCTGTAGAAAAAGCAAAACAAGCTAAGAAAACCTAAAAAACCAACCCATATCCCACTACACCTTACCCCACCTCTACCTCCTGACTTTCTTATCTGTATGAGGATACTTAGCCTCAAACCAACACTAAAAGGGAATCATTTAGTGCCTTTCATATCAGCTCTGCACTCTGCATATGATTTTTTGCCTTCTACTCCACAAGTTGACACCTGCTTGCTTAATTTTCCCAAGATTTTTGGTATGCTGACCTTCCTGTGGGCATGATGACACGAAGGAGCTTGGTCTGACCTTTCTCATTCTTGTTGTTATTGATTCTTTACCTTCGTAGAACAAACAAGCAAAATACATTTTGCCAGTTTCTCAAAAATAACATTTCCCACCTGACCCAAGCCTGGGGCATTCAGGATAGAGAAAGCATGTCATGTAGAGATTGTATTTTTTGCAGCACAGAGTTCACAGTTTTATTGTGTCTGTCGTAACAAAGCTAAAAGTCAGCAAACACAATCTTACTGTGGTCAAACTCAAAAAGAGGAGTAGCATACAAAGCAGAAGGGGAACAGGGGCTTCTGATCAACAATATGACTTGATTTACAGCACTTACCCGTGTACTGTGTTTATAGCTGTAGAACTGCTGGGCTAGACATATGACAAGGGTCCTCTAGGACAACTGAAGCAGCATTTGTATTTTCTACTTGGTCTTATTTTGTTAAACTAAAATCTTACATATTATAGGTATTGGATGTGTTAATTACATTAACAGTGGAATATAACTTGCACAGAAAAAGCTAGGAGATTGAAAGTAATTAAAACCTGAACACAAGTTTAAAATAAACATAATGAAGTTGAAATGAGAATGCCTTAAATTGCATGGGGAAAATAATTGAATATTTTGCTGCTTCTCAGCAGACAGCATTTAGTGGTGAAAACCAATGTAAAAGCAATTCTGAAGCTTTCAAATACTTTGGGATAACCTCCTCCTCACAGACTGTCCTTTTGGAAGCCGCTGAATGGTATTCCTGGAACACAGTTTACAGTCAGCACAATAAAATAATTGCCTCTTTGTAGAAATTATGAACTCAAGTTGAGACAGTAAGAGGGGAAGAGAGAGGCAACGCATGCAATACTTTTTCATGTGAATATTAGATCTGTTTTCTGCAGTATGGTAATAGTCAATGGTTATATTCGTTGTTTAATATATCTAAAAACTTATTTTATTTTAGACATATTTTACTTCAGTTTGCTTCCATACAGTGTGTTATAAGCTGCATACATCATAAAAGTATCTGCACTGAGCTGGATTCTTTGCTCTTCACTTACATAGCTGTGATATACATATACAATCCTCATTTTATATGAGGATTTTCAACCGATTAAGAAAATCTTTTCACTATTTCCTTTTAATTTTTTTTTGTCAACAGCTTCTATATCATAGAATATTACAGAATACCAGAAATGACTCTGTTTATTATGATCTGACCTTCTGAGGCCCATTTCTTCAAGGCTCGTTTTCCTCAGGTCTCATTAATTTCTACGGAAGTTAAGGACAAGGAGAAACTGTGGGTTTATTGGAAATATGAGCTCTAGGAAATATTGTCAAAGATAGAATAAAACAAAGATATAAAAGAGTCTTATCTGTCAGTTTTGAGAGGGTAAGCAATGTTCTGGTAACAAAAATAGGTTAAATACCAAATCTGATACATTTTATTTTACAGGTTAAATTTAAAAATATGAAAAATAGTGAAGTTACATCACAGTTAGAAAAAAAATGTTTTTAAATTAACAGATGTATTGATATTTTTTCACTTTCTTATACAATAATTCTTTATATAAATTTTTTGAGACTATGTTACCATCATTTCTTGTGCTTTTAATAATTTACTTTGGCCATGCATTAGGCTATTCGCAGGCTGGAAAAAAATTTTTGCATTCAATGTCTCCATTTCTCTTAAAAAATATTTATGAGGGTCAGGCAGAATAATTCCTAATGATAAATTTATTTTTTTACACTTATGACATTTAACTTCAAGATAATGTGGTCTGCTCTCATTAAGGAGCACTTCAAGCATTATTGATCTGCTTTCCCAGCTGACGTCTCACTGTCATATAATAATGAAGGAAGAGCACAATTTCTCAGGCATGCTGTTACCAGAAGTCTGATTTTTGTGCATCTATAATTTTAAAGAAAAGGAATTTTGTACTCTGATACACAACAGCGAGTATAAGCACAGACATGTACATGACTCAACCACGTCATACATACTGATTCTGGCATTCCAGGGCACCACCTGAAAAGCTAACAAGGGAAGATAAATGAAAATAAGAGGATCATAACTCTGAAATAAATTTGAAGGAAATTTCAAGACCATTTTGATATTTAGTTAATTTATATAATTTTCCATAGTCTGGGAATTCAGTGTCATAGAAATCCAGGAATAAGATAGAACCATTACAGCTCCAGTGATGTTTTTTCGGTTGACTGTTTGGAATCAGACCCCACAACCTTATCTTCTGATGTTACAATTATATTTAGTTTTTAAAAGAAAGAAAAGTAAAACATCCACAATCTATTAATAGGAAATTGCTTCACCAAATTGAGCTGAACAGAACTTTTCCTTAAATATAAAAAGCTTGCTTTCCTGATGGTAAACTTTTTATTTCCCTTTCTCCTCCTATATTTATATTCCTTCTCACCTACTGTTTATGGCAAAAACCATAGGTGAAGGTACTGAAATCCTTTGAACAACTTTACTTCCATGCTCTCATAAACAAGAAGCTTCGAAAGTCTCAGCAGAAAAATCCTTTCTCATTAGAATTCCATCCTAGCTTTGCAGATCAGAGGGACAACGACTAAAACATCCAAGTGTTCGTGTATGTAGGCCAGCTTTTTTATTTTTAAAACAAGACATTGTTTCCTCTGAATCCTCAGCTATGTATCATGCAAAGCTTTATGTTTAGCGGAGAATTTAGTTCCTTCCTCTCCAACACTTGAGAGAAGTTCAAGTTCTAATAATAGAAGTATTTAGTACAAATCTGGCCCTGAAGTGAGAGGGAAGGGAATTCAGACAGAGAAAACTGCCAGACCTAAATTAGTCACTAAGGATATTCACTGATGTTCAGACAGTATGTGTGCTCAGTTTTTTTAATTTTCTTTTTTTCCCCCTTCAAATATTTCAATGATTCACGATGTCTTTCACTTGTTTTTTATAAATAGGTCAATCTGAGGGTATTCTGACATGGGGCACTGGAGTCACACGACCTGGTTAGACATCTCAGTAAATGTGCTGAAATCAATTATAAAGTTATTAATTGTTACTTAAATATTCAGATTTTGCTTTTACAAGGAAATTATTCTTTGATTTCATCGCGAGCTGTCAATTTAAAATTTTCTGCTACATATTGAATCTTCTTCATTTCAGAGAAAGAAAGCTCATTTTGAGAAGTCCAGGAATTTTGGTAGCTTTAACTTAATTTGGCTTAGTGTAACATACATTAACATGAATGTATTTCATCATTTGAGGGAAAAAATTACTGAACTCAGATCTCATTACACTCAGCAGAGAGTGCAGATATGCACAATTTGGTTCTAGACAAGAAATAATCTCCCTTTTGGCAATGTGAAAATCAACCACAGATGCCTTTCAGAGGATATTCCTTCTACATGCCACTGTAGGAAGGACTCAATGAGGAAGGGAGCATGCTAAGGACAGATGTGGAGGAAATTCAGGCTCCCTCAACCCAGCTTGTCAGGGCTGCCAGCCACACTGGAGGAAAATGTGAATTCCTGTAGGAGTGCTGTTATGCAGAAATTCTTTAACTGCATTGACTG
Organism: Donacobius atricapilla; assembly: GCA_013397315.1. Lineage (NCBI taxonomy): Eukaryota > Metazoa > Chordata > Aves > Passeriformes > Mimidae > Donacobius > Donacobius atricapilla. Next base: position 191,778 of record WBMY01011924.1, on the reverse strand, counting down.
TTAAGACTTTCTAGAAGTGTTTGGAAAATATAAATTAATTTTTACAATGGGGACAAATATGGTACAGTCTGGATTTGGGGGAAGAATTGCATTTGACAACCTTCTTTGAAAAAATTTTAAAAATGGAATAAAGGAAGATATGACACCAGCTTGAAAAGCACAGAATTGTTGCAGTTTTACTGCATTGTCCAGAAGTCACTGACATATCTGTAAATGAGGATTTCTGTTTCTGCTTATGTAAAAAATGCATGAGCTTAACCAAAAGATTTGTTCACCATCTTTTTGCAACTCTCAGAGATGTATTAGGAATGCCATAGATTTTGAATATGAGAAACAAGAAATAACTTTTACCTCATTTTCCATGAAGAAACCTCAGTGGCATTTTAAGTTTCTGTTTATCTCACAGGAAACTTTTGAAGAGCTACTGACTCCAAAGATAATTTGTTTTGCTAGCACATGGCTGTAAACTCAGATTTTCAGCATAAAATTAAAATCTCATCATTTTGACATTTATTTCACATATTGCTTACTCTTCATTTTGCCATTCAGTGGTAGAATTTTTGACTCCAACTAATTCAAATGGGCCACCAGAGAAGGCTTTCTATGGCTACTAAAATATACAGGGTAGAGGTGAATAAACTTTCAATCATTTTTTTCTACTTAAAATCCTTGTCCTTAAAGGTGGTACTAGAAGAATGACCCCTGTCCCCGCCTGAGTTGATTTGCAAGTAAAATGACTCTAGAAAGTAGGCACCCTTCCAGAACAGCCAAACTGCACGTAGCCCATCATACACCTCTGTGCAAGGTGACACCCAAGATGAATTTCACATCTAAGGGCAATTCTGCAGGGACAGGGGAGAGCACTCAGATGGGGACGTGTCTCCTTGTTGCAGATAATTGCAGCTTGCACTCCATGGTCTACTCCATTGATCTGTCATAACAATCCCTTTGGGCCACATTAGGACAAGTCCACGTTAAAAAAAATAAAAGAAAAGAAAAATAAAATGCTTTGAAGATATCTGTGATAACTGGAGAGTGCTGTGATTAAGTTGTTTTGATTGATTCTGCATCACAGTGGAAGCAATAGTCTGACAGTCACTTTTAATGTAGATATCATTGAAAAGCTCTAAAAATAATCAATTCATCTGAACTTTCTGACGTGTAAAGTAACTCTTCACTGGAATTAGCATAGAGGACAGAAAGGGAGAGGGAAAAGGACCAAGTAGAGATCTTGTGTCAAATTGTTTCAGGAGATAGTTTTATCTGGTTGAACATGTCCATAATTACTGGGAAATAGGATTTTCTGCAAAAGTATCTCATAATTTCTGCTTTATTTCCACTTCTCCCTTTCTTTTACCACTTGCAGATTCCAGAGATAAAGCCTAGAACAACCAGACCCTCATTGCTCAGTTCTCAGTGCTTCTCCCTCGTGTATCCTGTGGTATTAAGCAAAATATGGTAGATCCCTATATAAGAGTACTAGGAGTATGAGATCCTTATCCTGCTGATACGCTCTATGCCAAAGCTGATCTTTCAGTCCTTATCAAATACAAAAGCTTCTGTCCTTGTCTCCTGTGGATTCATAAACTCCATGATATCAGCACTAGAAGTTCAAGAGAATTTTCTTATCATTTGTATTGCTTGAGCCAAAGCCAGTTCTGCATTTCCAGAACTATAAATAATTTTTTTATTCTGCCAGGTTACTGGGGGCCTAAGGCACAGTACTGCGTGCTTTGAACAGGTTTGAGAAGTCCTTTGGCAGAATATTGTATCTCCAGGTCAGAGTCTCTCCTAAGAGTCCATATAATTTGTTAGATCTACTGTTTATGTTGGAGTCAAAACATACCTTTGAGCTAAATCTGGCCCTTTGAGTGATATATTCCATGAGGAGAAATCTCTATGGTGTTAAAATTATAAAAACCCATATTTGAAATTATATCTAGCTTGCTCGAGCAGAAATTTTTCATCTAGTTTTCCTTGCAATAGATTTGCAAGGTCATCCATGGAGAGAAGCATTATTGATGAGTTTGCTAATACAATTCTAATGTTCTATTAAAACTCATGCAGAAAAGAGTACTGAGCAATTTAGGTAAGCAAATGAAAAACTTGATGAAAATTGTGTTTCATAATTTCTGAATCTCAGTGTAGAGTTGAGTAATGAAAGCTTCCAGGAGTCTGTATTTAATAAATTCCAATTTAAACAGAGATGAAACTCGCAAGTTAAATTTCCTTTAATTGAATAATATTTTCAACAAGATGTTTTAATTTTTATATATATTTGATTGTTCCTGTATCTCAAGTGTTGTGAAAGAGGGGAGAGAAGTGGTTTAAGTACTCCCATTAAACAATTTAAACAACAAAAACTAGAAAGAGATGGATTTTCAACTTTAATTTGAAAACATTTTTACTCAGGAAGGACTGCAATTTCTAAAAAGGCAAACAGTGGGGGAAAAAAGGCTCATTTCAATTGAATATATGTTCTATGTTGTGTTTTATTTCATGCTGCTGATGTGGTTGTGTTGAACTGTTGAGAGAGTAGCTGTGTTGCTCTTGGAGAGCAGGAAGGAGACTCTTGCTAAACAGCAGCTCAGTGCGTTTGAACTTGAGGTACACCTTGCTTTCCAAAAGAGCTCAAGGTCTTAGTCACTGCAGCCTTTAGGAACCAGAATATTTTAGGATTCACCCCAAGCCTTTCAAAAGCACAAAGCATCGTCCAAACATAATCTGACAACCTATGTCTTCAGTGTTGCAATACTAGAGAATTTATTGCTGTGTGATCAATCGCCTCTTTCATGAAAAGTATTTTAAACTTTTACTCTTTGTCACCAAATCTATGATATTTAGTACCATCTATTAAATATTTTTGGCTTTATCCATTTGTTTCAAACAATAAAGGTCTATATCCTATAGGATTGATATTTGACCTGTCTGGTTCTTTCTGTGATTTTGGATATAAGGGATATCACAGGAATATTCACATCTTACAAAGCATTGGTACAAGCAAGGTCTCGTACTCAGAGAGTCAGAGAAATAGTCACTGACCTGTTGCTGTCCTCTAGCTGCAAACTTGAAGGAAGAATGGTTTTGTGAGTTCTTTCATAGTCAGGACTTTTCTGGTAATTGGGAAAAAAAAAGTCTCAGTTAAAAATGTTTTATTTATCAACTATCTCCAAATGAATCCTGTCATGTCTATAAATTGTGTCCATTATATGGATTATTCTTCCATAGATTTCATAGACTGGAGATGGGTATAAAATAAAGATAGCTGCAGCTTGTGCTGTATCCAACAGCAGAGTCACAATTTATTTGTGGTATGCATGATGTGCCCCTGTGTCTTGTGTGCCTTCTACGTGTATACAAACACACAGAGGTGTACTTACTAGGAAGATCTTTGCTGGCATTCTGAGAATTACGTTGTCCAGAACAAAATACGCAGAAAGGAAAGCAAGCGTAAGTAAATGCAAGTTCTGTGGCAACCATCATTAATATGTTTATTTTGTGGGGTTTAGTGATCCAGAGGCCAAGCCAGCTCTATTGGCCTCTTAAAAACTACTTAGAAGATTATATGACTCTTTGCTGCATCAATTGTACTTAACTGAAAAGTGATAGCCTGTATATGCTTTTTCCTTTTCAAGTACTGCCATTTCATTTGGTGAAGGGATTTGCATAACATGCAGTCATTAGCTACTACTTCATCTAAAATATGCCTTGTGCTATTTTCTTGTGGCCTGCTGGCTTTTTGGAAAAGCTGCAGTTCTGAGAGGAAAATTAAGTAAATGGGCACAATAAAACATTATAATTTTTCCATACCATAACAATAGTTTGGTTTTGTTTGTTGGTTTGTTTTTTTTAATTTATATAAATCTAATCCCCAAGTAAAGGGATGTACTTTTATGTAAGGGGAAAAAAGTGATTTATAAGGGTATATGTGCTGCTGCTAGATAACTTTGACCTATGAGAAAATAAATGGTTTAATTACTCCACTGATTCTTGTTAATCTAGTTATTTCTATACTGAGCTAAATATTGGTTGTTATCATAAGCTATTCAATTCTTATCTGCGCTTATGTTTTATATTCTATATTATTTTGTTTTGGTTTAGGGTGATTTTTTTTTGCTCCCTATGTTTTATTTCTGGGAAAGGAATAGATTGTGGTCTTTTGACCTGCAACATATCTAATATAGTATTCAGATCCCACAGATTTTTGGGCTGAGTGACTGGAGGAGAAAAAAGATCAAAGCATAATGAAAAACAAAACTAACTGGCTCAAGAAATGTCCAAGAGTGCTGGAAATTAACAAATTTAGTTGGAGCTTCTGTTCTCATTGAAAAAAACAAAACCAAACATCTCCCCCTCCCTATCACATATTTTTGTAGTTCTGATCCATTCTTCTGTCACTCTGCTATGCCTGTAGACCAACACTCCATATCTGTTAGGATATTTTTCATTATGTAAAATATTGTTTAGAGCTGAATAAACTTTTAATTTTTCAGTTTAGAGGTTAAAGCAAAGATTTGGAAGAAGATCAGGTCAAAAACCAACATCTATGGCTTTTTCATTAAGCCCAAGACAGTTTCTCATCAACAGTTTTCTTAAGTTACAACGAAATGTTTTCTATTTATTTTGGACAATTGTAGATCTCTGCATGTTTTTCATAGCATATTCAGAAATGAGATTAGCGTGTATAAAAAAATTTCAAATCTCTGTAATTCCTCTTATTCCCATTTTGTGAAAAATATGCATTTGTGGATATTTAACTCTTTTACACCTCTGACATTTCCGTACATGGCATCAGCTCATTCTTTTGCTTGCTGTAGTTCACTTATTCATTTTAATGTTGTAGCATTTCAAAGATAGCTTCAGAGTAAGACCATAAGCAAAATACAACCAATAACTTTTCTCATCATAATCTTTGTCTTAATTTTTTTGGCATATATTTGTAATTAGATGTTTTTTCTCCTTACAGGTTTCTTGAGCTCTTAAGACAAGAGGCAAGAAACAAAATTTGCCATATTTTTTCATAGGTTTTTTTGCTTAGAAGTAATTTTTCTATATGTTTGGATTTTCATGAAATGTTGTGAGCTAGATTATTGGGAAAAAAATATAACATTACGTCCTATATATAATCAACCATCATCCAATACATGTTAACATGTTACTGACTGGTCATCAAAGTACAGATAAGGAATATGAACAGACAAAAAGCTGTAGATATTTTAATGCACTCCCAACGTAACCAACATGCACAAAGAAATAAGACCTAATGAAAATTTCTCATTTTATATGAAATGTCAGCTTAAAAATAAATCTGTTCATCCAGAGACATTGTTTTGCTTTATACTAAAACTCTCTGGAGTGACATTAGATAACTGGTCTCCAAATTCAGTTCTGATAGACACAAACTCAGATTTTGGCAATCCTGTAACTTTGAGAGTAAAAATTAAAAATGGACAAGATAGTATTTTAAATGTCCTCCCTTTTTCTTTACTTAAAGTAGTTTCCAACATATTTTCCCATATGTTCTTCAGTGTATTTTTTAAATTCATTTTTTATATTATATTTGATGAATATCTTGTAAAAATGAAACTTCTAAGCTACAACTTCTGTGTGAACTTGTCTTTAACTTTGGGTTTGCTGACACTGAAGTTGCATTTTATGGTTAAGCCATATATCTTGTTTTGATTTAATTCTTAGCTGGTGTAGGAGTTTTGGCCAGACTGAGTGTACCATGGAAAGATGATTTTTTATGCTGTAATTCCAAATAGAGTTTAGAATATTTGGTTACACAGTGCAATGCTAATGCCACTATGTTGATTTGAGGGATTTTATTTCTCTCTGCCAAAGACTGTGCCAGAAAAACCGTCATTATCATAAATGTAACCTGATATCCCTAAAAATTACATATAAAGAAGATCTTACACCAAGAAGATAAAATTCAAAGATATGTAAATTTGTGTTTATGACGTTCACACCTGTTGAGAAAAAAAAGTTTCATTATGTCTGTGTTGGACTCACACGTTTTATTTTAGGATAACCGAAGAGATTAATAAGATTAATAAATGCTGGTTTATGGTATGTTTGAAGTACTATAAAGTTGCTTGTTTTTTAGAAAAAGAACAACTACAATTAAGTGATAAATATAAATGATAGAGTAACATAATATAATCTTGTTCGGTCTAGCTAATGGTGTGGAATATGATCAGTCACAAAGCCGTGGATTTTCAAAAGTCACTCCCCTCTACAGTGATAATGCACCCCTTTCATATGCAGTGAAAATTACTGTATGCTAATGGATCTGCAATTACCTAATTTCTGACATTATTTAAGCCATTGAATGACTTAAGGAAGCAGTTTAATTTTCCAAAGCATCATTTCCAGTGCAAAGGAGGGAGTGGAGATAAGGGTTTTAGATTCTCCTCGAAAGTGCCTACTGACAGAAGGCAATGGGCACCAATTCAAAAACCAGGAAATCCCATGTGAACGCAATAAACCACTTTACTGCGAGTGCACAACTTGCCATGCTAGAGGGGGCTGAAGCAGTGGGTTGGACTAGAGGGGTCTTGAGAGGTCTCTGCCAACCTCAGCTATTGTGTGGCTTTCCAGAATTTAGGATGAGCCATATTAATGAATTTTTGGTGGTATGTGCAATCAGGTTTTATCACATCATTTTGGAGAGGTGTGAAAACTGCCTTAACCATCGCAAATGCCTCAGTCAATTTTTTTCTCAGGAATCTGCTCCTCTGCTAATGTCTCTCTGCCACATGGATTGTCTGTAAAAAGCAGCCATAGCTTTTCATGTATTTAAGGCATTCATGACAATTTGTTTGTGGTGTGGATCCCCTGACACTAATCAGATCAAACTGACAGTGAAAAATTAAAAACAAAACAATGAGACAGATATTATTTTGGAAAGACTGTGTGTGTGTGTGTGTGTGTGTGTGTCAGTGCACAGGGGCTTCTGTATTTCAAAGCTGAAAATTTAAGTACTGAGGTTCTGCAAGTAGCCAATGTTAGCATTGATTTTTTTTTTTCTTCTTTTTTGTACTATCCATTTGAAATATATGGATTACATCTTAATGCTGTATTGTCACTCTATTTAATGTTACTTTGAATACATGTTGAAATTAAACCAAAAGTTTAGTTCTCTTTTCCTATTCTGCTCCAATGAGAATACAGTTCCTCAGTCTGTAAAATTCAGTAGGTACCACTATTTGAGGAGATTAATACCCTAACAGTAACAACTCCTCTGGAAATATTTACAGAGGTAAATATCATGCTGTTCTGATCAGACAGTGTTTAACAATATGCCACATTTTAGTCATGTTTGAAGGAAAAAATGAAATACATTACAATGAATACAGTCAAAATAAATTCTAAATGTCTTTTTGCAGAACTTGAAGCTCTAGACTGAAAGGGAATCTAAGGTTATCAGAGAGCATTTGAAGAGTTGCATTGGGGGTTATGAGAACTGTTTCAATTACTGTTGGCCGAAATTATGCACACAGTGCACTGAACTAAAAAATAACTTGCCTAAGATCCTTTATAGCCTTACAGTCCAGGGATGGCTGAATCTCAGTCCTCTGAATTTGAACCTAATGTTTTATGTGCGAGTTATTAAGTTGATCTCATTTTATGAGATGACTTTCACTCACCTTCAGAGATGAACACAAATTGTTGTAAAACAGATATGTATATTAAATACCATAAGAGAAATTTCTTGGCGGTTCACACAGAGCAGTAGTTTGTCTAAACTCTTCAAAAAAAAGTTGAATGTCTTATAAAGACTCTAGAAGTTTATTATGCAAATGTTTATAACAGTAATTTTTCTGAGTTTAAAATGTTATTTTCAAAAAAATATAATTATGAGCAGAATAAAGCTTTTTACCAGTCTATTTTTCAACAGCTCACAGTTCCCTTTTCTATAGACTGTCTGCAACAAATACACCAGGGAAACAGTTATATTGGTGCTGAATTGAATTTTCTTCCAGCCAAAACATCCCACCTTTGGAGCTTTGGGCAAGGCAAATACAGTAGTCTAGAAATATATAATGCAACATTAAAAGAGTGAGACCAAATAACATCTGTTGGAAGCAGTAAAACCCTAAAGCCATGATGTATAATAGTTAACAAATTAACAGGAGCATATTTTGATTTAATTTCAATATTGATTTAAATGTCCTGTTGGTTTCAGTTGGAGAGAATCCCAGGGAGTGCCCTGCCCTCACTGATTTTGTGTGTGAGAATAACAATTCCATAGAGTCTCAGTTCATCTGTGACTATAAACCAGACTGTGAAGACCTGATAGACGAAGCTGACTGCAGTAAGTATCTCTGTGTGTTAATCTAATCTTCAATTGAAATTATAACGTTAAATTCTGTAGCATAGTTTAGGTCAGCTCATAAAGATGATTCACTCAGAAGATGATCACAAACAGATGCCTTCTCCCCAGCTCGAGAGGTCTGACATTTTCACAGCCTCAGAGATATTTGCTGCAAAAGTATTCAAGTACGGTTTAGTTGTAAAAGTGTAACTAACTAAAACCAAAAGTTAAATACTGAAAGAACCTCGGCACCAAGGCCAAAACCAGCTTAAGGGTTAAAAACATACTTGAGGAATTAAATTAATGAATTACAATAAAAATTAACTCTGAGGAAAAAATGTAAGCTTGTTTATTAATGTAAAAAAGGTGTCGAAAGGAAATATCAACATTGAATGGAAAAGCTAAGCAAGTAAACTTATGTATTATAATATTTCGGCATGATTCTGCCATAAAAAGGTGAATATTTAAAACTAAGCTTGTCTTTCCTTTCAAATGAATTCTGCTTTTGTTAACTGAGTAGTGTGAATACAGTTTCATTCGTTGTTCTTGCTTCTACCTCAGAGCTATGAAAACATTTTATTGTCATTTCTCTATTACAGAACAGTTGGAAAAATGAGTCTGTTTATCTTTGCCTGAGTACTAATGAATACTGAGTCACAATTTTTCTGAAGGCATTCTTTGCTGAGGCTGATTGAGATGGGAGGACATAGCTCCATTTAAAAATCTGGTCTTTTAATGGGCTTTCCAATTCAAACCTGAAATTTAGAAGAAGTAAAACATTGTGCCTTGTTCCTGCTCCATATCTTCATTTATTTACAATTACTATGTTTGGACTGGACATTTGGAGTAGGAAGATGAAGTAATCCATGTATGCAGCTCACTAATCAGTTATTGTTAATCTAATTAGCTCACTAATCTAATTGTTAATCTTTGAGCTGGAGGGGCAAGTTCTGCCATAATGCAGATACGCTCAAAAGTAAACGTGATACATAAGTAAATTAATCCACACATCAATTCAACGTTCATCCTTTGTGGAAGTAAAAATACTTCATTGAAATCAGCCAATATTTTGTGATACCTTGAAAATAAAAGGCCTTTTTTCTTGCACGGGGTTGCTACATGCTTGACTGAACAGGATTACAAAAGTAATGACCCTTTATTGGATGATGCACATTTTAATGGTTTTACCCAGCTGCAGACTTACTTACTAAGATGCTAAGATGTCAATATAGGAGAATTAACTTGAAGTTTCTCCCGTTCATAAAAGTAAATAGCAGTTCTGATGTACAAAAGCTGAAGATGGTGTCACTATTTCTGATCTCTACCTCTTGTAGAACTTGTGCTGCACTGCACTTTTTGAAGCATATCCATGGAAATGAATTTATATTGAATAATAACTTAAAAATATAAGGTTTTTAAAAGTAGACTCCAAGATGGACTTTAAACAGTTAATCTCTATTTCTTGTATGAAGTATTTAACTTTTTCAGGACTTAGGCAAAGTAAGTGCAGCAAAATACTCTGTAAACTCACCCTTGTAACATTTTCCAGATCTAACAAATACACACTAAATTTGAATTACTGTCTGAAGTTAACTGTTCAGTGAAGATATTCAGGAAACTATGGAGACACCTGATTTATTCTCTAAAATGTTGTTAGAGAATGAGGTAGCTTCCTTGGGGGAGGGTGTTGTTCTGTGTTTTCTGGAAGGACTCTTTTCTTAGTCAGAAAATAGATTGGAACATTTCAGGCCATAAATTATCTTGAATCACAGCAAAGCAACTGTCTTTGCTACACTGAAGAAGAGCTTTTCCAAGGGGAGAAAAAAAAATAATTGCTGATATTCACTTAAAAAAAATAAACTGAAATATCTTTTTTATTATACATGGAAAGTCTGTACATACATCAAATATTTTCGTCAGTCTTAAGTCTTGCTGTCTCTACCCTAGTGTAATGCACAGATAAAGTAATGTGGCATTTAGAACACTCAGCTAAGCCTCAGGTATAATGCTTCCCTGTCTGCTCTATTTTAGTTACAACAAATGATGTCTTATATTAAGATAAATACACTTTTTCCCTGGGCATATATATTATAGATGGGAATAAACAACATTAGAGGGCACATAATGCCTTCTACATATGGAAACCTAATTTTTTTTTTTTTTAATGAAAAGACAAGAGGAGCTGCTTAATCAGAAAAGGATAGCAGGCCCAGAGAAATCCCTTCATAGTCCAACCTGCCCCATCACAAGTGGTTATGGCCACATTTGTCTGCAGTTTTCTCCTTTGCACTGAGATCAAGGTCTGAGCTTATTACACATTCTACTATAGTTTTATACAAGTGTGACTCCAAAGAAGTAAATGGACCATAATCTACTCAGCAGCAATTCCTGTATGCAGGATTTACAACAGGACCTGTATGAAATGAACTGCATCCACATAGGCTGATGGACTTTTTTTTAATAAACTCATGGAAATTACTTACTCTATGTTTCATTCAGTCCAGTCAGGTAATCTTGAAAAATTTTGATTCTCTTTCAGTATGCTGGTGGAAGTACCCAGGTGAAAAAAACCACACATGAAAGCAGTTTCAATTTTCATGAATTGCAGCCAACTATACACACAGATTTGATTAATAGCAAACCTCAGTTCTGATGAACCAACTGGAGGAGTGCTTGAATTATTAAAATAAAAGCAATTTTTCCAATAAATGGAGCAATCTTCATCTGCTGGGTTCTAAACAGGGTACGCTTACCCAAAAAAAAGCCCACCCAGCAGGTGCAAAGAGGTCATGTAACTTTGTCAACCCAGTAAATAATGTTTATGATTATTTATTAATAATTGCCTTCTGAATGCACTGTTACTATATTAGGGTGAAAAACCTGAAGTCAGGTATTCTATTATTACTAATGTAAATCCTAAATGGATTTGGACTTTGATCTTGTTAGAGATGCACAAGAAAATGTACTTTTTTTTTTAAATAGTGGGTTCCCTTTGCTCTCCCTGTGTGTGAGGTTGTTTTTTGTTGGAGTTTGGCCTTAGGCTTACATGATGTTTGTTATACAGTGCCAACGCAGATGCTCACTGCGTTTGACCAGCACTAGCAAAATCACAGAAGGATTGAGGTGGGAAGGCACCTCTGGACATCACCTAATTCAACCTCCTGTTTCAAAAAGCAGTTTACTGCAATAAGTTGCAGTAGGGCTCTGCCACACAGGGTTTGAACACCTTCAAAAATGGAGACTCCAGAATTTATCTGGGCAACTTATATCAGTGTTCTACCTGTTAAAAAGTTTTTTTTCCTTAGCCTTAAAAACTGCTTCCTCTATTTGTGCCTGTTGTCTCTTGTCCTGACACTGGGCACCACTGAGAAGAGTGTCTTTTTCTTCTTCAAACTATCCCAGAAAGTGTCTCTATACACTGAAAAAAACCAACTGAGCATTCTCATCTCTAGCCTGAACAGTCCCACATCCCTCAGTCTGTGCTCAGGAGCGACACTTCAGTCCTTGCAGTACAGTAAGTACATCACAGGACAGTGCAAATTCTCCCCCTAGCATACAGGATTTTGATCCCGTGAATAACCTATATTGGATCAAAATTATACATCTTTTAAGATATTTGTCTTATTCATTTAACGAAGGTGACACTTTTTTTTACAGAGAACAAAAGTCCACAGGTTTACACTGTGTGTACAGACCTTGGTGACAAGCAGTTTTATAATAATGATATTTTCATAAAGAATAGCCTTAGTTTTACTTTTAGCATCAAAGTAGAAAATAGGAAAAAAACAAAAGAGATTACTAGGAGGTAATTAAATCTATTATTTTTTATCTATCTTCTTTATACCCAGACAATGATAAACAAATAGTTGTACTTTATTATTGCAGAATATTTCTAGATCAAGGAACACAGTCTAAATCCTCAAACCCATTCTGAACAGTCACAGCCAGATCTGTATCTAAAATGCGTGGCTGATTGTGAGATTTAATAATTTGTAACATTTTTCCAAAGTCTCCTCACAGCTGTTGTCCACACTCACACTCAGCAATCGTGTAGCTGCCTCTGCTTTATAACTAAGGAAAAGGTGTTTTGGAGCCAACAAAAGAGATTGTGGTGCTATTTGATTCATCTGTACCACACCACTTCTATCCTTTTGTTGATTAATTATTTTTCCAAAGTAACCTGAAGCAGCAGAGGCAGAGTTAGAAATGGGCAGTTTAACTCAAGTCTCCTGAATTTAGTCAATGATACCTGTTATCACTGGAACATCTCTCTCATCATAAAGCTGCCAACAGACATAATATTCACGAGGCCAACCTATGCTTATGAAAAATGCCACTGTGGAAGGGCAGCCCAGTTTTTCTAGCTAATTGTCTGGAAATCATTCTTTCCATTTACCTTGGTAAGAAATAAATTTGGTGAAGTCATTGGCTTGTCATGGGCATTTATCTGTAATAAAGTTTATACGTGCTCTTAGTGAAGAATAAGTTTTTAATTTCCTCATTAACTATCACATATTATTGAAGTCCATGCAAGGAATTTAGGGAATCACAGTGTTAGCCATACAAAATCCTTTCATTTCCATTTTTAGTGCACATACTCTAGCACCTTTATGTAGAGCTGGAATGATAATTTACTTTTTGATGTATTTTCAGGTTACTACACGAGTATTCCTGGAAGCTGTAACTTTGAAACACAAGATCAAGAGTGGACAACTGTATGTGGATTAACACAAGACACTACTGATGATTTTGACTGGAATATTAGCGACAGTGCTGGCACAGGGCAAACAGATCCTCATACTGACCACACACCAGGTATTGCCATGTGTACTACATCACTTCTGGGAAAATGAAATATTCACTGAAAAAAAAAAAAAACAAACCTGCAAAAAAATGTAGATTCATGCCAAGATAACAGCCCATCTCATTGTGATCAGTTGTTATATGGGAATGGTTCAAAGCTGTGTCAGGAGAGGTTCAGACTGGACATTAGGAAGCATTTCCTTACCAATAGGGAGGCCAAACATTGAAACAGACTTCCTAGAGGTGTTCAGTGCCCCCAGCCTTTCAGTGTTTAGGAGGAATTTGGACAATGCCCTTAACAACATGCTTTATCTGGGCAGCCCTGAACTGATTGGACTAGATGATCATTTTAGGTCTCTTCCAACTGAAATAATACTATTCCTTTGTATTCAACTCTAATAACAAATTTCAGCTACATAATGTCAGCTTCTGACATTAAAAGATGAATCCTCTGAAATCCTAATTGGCTAAAGTAACACTCTTCTCCTTGTCAATATTTTAAATAATCTATTTTTCCTGGAGTATGTTACCATCCTAATGAATTTTAGAAAAACATGCAATCATTTGCAGGATGAGGAGCAAAGTATGTGGGCGTGTGTGAAATGCTTGAGGCTCCTACCGTGATTATCTTACCTCCCTGACACTGGCTTGCCAGAAATGTTATTGTAGAAGGTCTTCCCAAGATATTTCCGACAAATTGCTGCCACAATGCCTGTTGATTGTCAGGAGAATGAAATATATTGATAGGCAATCACAGTAATCCGTGTTATGTAGTAAGCATAATTATACACTGTATTGCATAAATATTAAATAATATATTCTTTATATTATACAACATATTTGGGTGGGATATTAATTTCCATCACAAATGTATTAATCTCTATTTGAGATGCAGTTAAATTTCTTTCCAGAGGCCTTAATTTCCATCTAATCAGTAAAGTATAGTTAGTATTCGATCTAGAAGTATCAAAATTTTTACTGTTTTTCTCTTGGGTTTGTGAGAAGCATCATCTCCAGGTTTTGACTCCTTTTTTTTTGTATTTTATGTTTTCAAAATCAATAGAGACACCTTATCATGGGTGGCTGTAGCCATTTCTGTCCAACTCGTTTATCCTCCCTTTTCCTTTATTCTGCACCTGCTGCAGGAGCTGCTCACTTGATTATGAGGGAACTGCTGATGTACCACAAATCACAGTTTTTGCAGACAGCCCTACTACTTTATGGTGCAGGCTGTAAATCTGGGAGTGCATTCCTTTTGGAAAGGGACAGAACAGGCAAGGTAGAGGTAGAAACTATTGCAGCTGTTCCAGGCAAGCTGTTTCTTGCAAATAAGTTGTTTGACTTGTTTCCTTGCTGTTACTTTGATGCAATGTGATAACAAAACAACCACTAGCCCCTGGCTTTTTAAGGAGATTTTGTGTGTTTGTCTATTTCAGTTTCTGTCATTTAATTAGTTCTTTGTTTCTGTGAAATTACCCAGCAATTGTAAGAAAAACAAAGTTGATAAAAGGTGAAGCGAATGCAAAACAAAATTGGAGCAAAGTGTTTACAAAATTATCCAGATATGTAATTTACTTTTAAATTACCCAGGCAAGATAGATTCACATTAGCTGCAGAGGAATTGCTTGTCAGAATTGCCAACAGTCTGTAATACTTAGAAATATCTATCAGCCCATCAGGTTTAGGTTGGATATTAGGAAAAGGTTCTTCTCCTAGAGGGTGGTTGGGCACTGGAACAGCTCCTCAGGGCAGTGGTCACACCACCAGCCCAACAGAGTTCAAAACGTGTTTGGACAATGCTCTCAGGCCCAGGGTGTGACTCTTGGGGTGTCCTGTGCATAGACAGGAGTTGGACTTTGATGATCCCTGTGCTTCTCTTCCAAGACAGGTTATTCTATGACTCTGTCTAGCAAAAGGGACATCTAAGACAAGGAACATCTTTTTATACAGAAGGAGGAGAGACTTAGATTAGAAATTGGGAAATCAGAAAGAAGTTCTTTACTCAGAAGGCAGCGACGCAATGGAAAATTTTGTGCAGAAGCTGTGGATGCCCCATTCTTGGAAGTGTTTGAGGCCAGTCTGGGTGTGTTTTGGGAAGCCTGATGCAGTGGGTGGCACCCCTGCCCATGGGTTGGGGTCAGAACTGGATGATTTTTAAGGGTCCTTCCAACCTAAGCTATTCTGAAATTCTGTGAAATACACAAAGCATTTGCAAAGAAGATCTCCATACTACCATGGTACAGTATACATGTGCATAAAAGAAAAAAGAAAAAAAAAACCAAAAAATACTAGTATCCGTGTTTATAAAAATGCTTATGAAGTAAAGCATAAAATAGTATTGACAAATTAAATGCTTTTTGTCTTTTTTTTTAAGGTAAAGGACAGAGGTTTTTGTATGTCAACTCATCTGCCCAGAAGGAAGGAAACAGAGCAAGGATAACTACCACCAAATTCTTCCCAGCTAGTCTTGGGGTCTGTAGAGTTCGCCTCTGGTTCTGGATGTTTGCTTCTAGGCAAACAGGAGTCTTAAAGGTAAAAGCCCTTCGACTACATTATGGCATAACAATACTTGCTTTAGTACTACTTGCATTTTTGTGTCTAGGACTACCAAAATCTCAGGAATTTATGTTAACAGTACTTCATCACAACTTACTGCAGTTACACCTATATGCAAATCTTCTCCTGACAGGATAAAGTGACAATTATACTTTAGTTTTAGTTCCACTTGAAGTGCTTTAACTACAAACATAAGAATTAACACCGAACATTTGACTAGCATACTAAAACCTATCCAATTCCATCACAGTTCTATGCAGAATTCACTCTAACATCAAATAGAGGCAATTTCTAATGTTTAGTGGTTTAAATTAAATGTTTTAAAAATATTAATGTGACCATATGTGAAAGATGTTTTATTAGAACAATTGGAAATAAGGTATTTAAATGTATTAACAATTATAGCCCAAGCTTCCATGTAACTGTCATCTTGCTGTTGCCCAAGCATCCTTAAGAAGTAAACTTTTGGTTCTTGAGTAATCCAGTAAGAGTCCAAGGAAGGATGTGACCCCTTGGCAAACAACTCACTTCATGTGACTCACTGAATAAATATATTGCATAGTTCCTTTTTAAGTGACCCGAGAAAGACTCCTATCTGTGAGGCTTGTTAAATTTTGAAAATACAGATTATGTTATTTTTTTAGTCAGTGACAGAATATAAATTAGTCTAGTTAAAAGTGAACAAGAATATTTTTGTAGTCTTGGACATTGAAATAAGTCAGGAAGTTTTTCCCACTGTTTTCTCCACTGGACTAGACTACCATAGCACTGTTCCATGGGATTATACTGCAATTAGGCTGGAAGGGCCCCTTCCAGCTAGTTAGAGTGGTCTCTAGTCCAACCTCTTGCTCCAAGCAGAGTCAGCTACAGGATGATACTGAGTGGCTCAGGAATTTACCCAGTCTTGAAAATGTCCCTAAATGGAGACTACATAGCCTCTAGGGGCAACTTATGCCACTGGTAAACTCTCTACCTTCTTCTCCTTACATCCAGCCCAAGAACAGTGCTACCTTTCATTCCACCTTTTTTCTTTCCTTTTTTTTTAGTAATATTATCAGGATGGGATTTGCATATAAATTTTATCTATAATACCTAGTTTATTACTCTGAGTATTGCTGGAAATCTACTTATTGATTAAAAAAAAAAAAAAAAGCTGTATTTCCTGAAGTTCATATAAGCAGCAGTAAAAAGCAAACATAAATTCTTTTTTTTTTAATCCGCTGATAGCTGAAATACTGTGAGATTATCTGTGATTAACTATCCGTTTAAATTCAAGTATCCTGGACCTTACAGCATGCAAGATTGATGATGAGACCCTTTGAAGAACCTTTGAACATTTTCAAGCATCACAGAACACTTAGCATTTGTGAATAAGTAGATGTGTGTGGCCTATGTGTGAGTTAGCAGGCTGACAGCCAGAGCCTGCTTTTTAATTGTGGGTTTTTTTCTTTTTAAGCAGACTAGTTTAATTTACTCTCATTGCCTCAATTTCATAAAGAATTGTCTTACTCCCACATACAAAGTTCTCTGTTTATGGCTTTGCTACATGTACTCTTTATGTAGAAATGTATTCACAACAGACTGAAGCACTCAGCAAGGAATATCATCCCATCACAGAAACAATTTACCTCTGTGCACATTTTGCTCTTTTCTATCAAACTAATAAGCTATTTCAGTATCAACTGTTGCTGCTATTAAACCAAGAATATAAATTAACTGTACCCATTCAAGTGACAAAGAAAAAAGCCTAAAATGAACAAAAAAGAAAAGCAATAAAATCAACAGCCCAAAGCTTCTAAAACAACAGCTCTGTGAAGATTTTTTTTCAGTTTGCACTGGAGGTGAAAGAAGTCAAACTGTAATAGAAGTCTGAATAATGTGCCAGAATATAATAACATCAGTACAAAAGATGATATAGTTCCTATATGAAATACAGCTATCAGGTCGAGTCTGAATTTTTTAAAAAAAATAAAAGAACTGCAGATATAAGACATACTGATTTGTGTGATTAAAATGACATTAAAGGAATGGGTAAAAGAAAGATAAAAATGAACATTGTAATGGTATAGCAAACAGGCATGGCAGAACCACACTAAAATAATGTGAAGTTATGGGAACAATCCTGCTCTTAGTCAGAAAAGGAACTAGTCACTGAGGACAGGGAAAAAGGAACTAGAAATTCTTCTATTCTGTATTTATAGTGCACATTGCAATTGCACAATTCCATTGTCATAAACTCTGTAATTTGTTCATAAGAAAACCAAAAGTCTGGGCTATTATTATTTTTAGAAAGGACACAAGTTTACAGCAACTCTTGCAGTAACATAGAATGGATGCTATTTAAAAGAAACCAGAATACTCCTGCTTCAGGACATCAATCAACCATTACCCAGCAGGAGAAAAAAATTGCTTTGTAATGATTAAGAACAAACCCATCAGCTTTCTTTAGAAGTATTTGGTAAAAGTCTTTGAAAGGGGAGTTTTCCAGCACTAAATACAAGCCTGGTCTAATATATCAGTTAATATGGTGTGGGCAAAAATATATCTTAATACAAACAAATCTTGCTGCATTATGCAGCAAATGTGAATTAAAAAAAAAAAAACCCTCACATTTATCTTTACATTTTTATGACTAGTTTGTTGAATTTAATGGTTTAGGAGAGCAATTTCAGCAAAAAATGTATGTGATTTTCACATCTGTTTCATTCCAATGGAAATTCTATTGATCATCTGCCAGTTAGACTGAAAACTCTCGGTGTTTATTATGGTTCTGTGCCCATTTACCTCAGGAGTCTGTCATACTCATGCAGTGGAGAATTAAAACTGAAATTAATTCCTGATGTGATAGTACAGCTAATATATGAGTTTTCTGCCTTGGTATTTGTTGATACTAACAGAACCGGTTTATAAGAAATTTTGGTATAAGAGGTCAATTTTACTCAAAAAACCTAAATATTGTATTACTTCAAACTAATGTTTAGGCAAAAATTTTATTACTTCAAACAAAGGTTTAAGGGAATAAGAAGAAAAGAAGTAATTAATATTTTAAGTGCTTCTCTATTGGGACAATGAAATATGATACAGTTTTGTAATCTGATTTGTGAACTTATGGGAAACAATCTCAGTCTGTCTCTGGTGGAACTTCAGTCCAAGGAAGACATGCAGTGATGCCTGCTGAGGAACATGAAGAGCTCAAAGGCATGATCTTAAAGATGTAAAGCAGAAAACATAGCATCATTATTCACTGGAGTCAATGGAAATTTTCTTCAGCTGACACAAGTCTCCAGTGCCTAATGAAGTGAAAATACAGGTTCCCTTTCTCAAGATTTTCCTGTTTCCTTGGCTGGCAATTAAAGACTGTAAGTTGTCAATAGTGGGAGAATACATCTCTTATTATGCACCCTTCAGACGTGCATTGGTTTCTTATTTATTAGGCAATTCAGGTGGAATGTAGTACCTTGCAGCATTCCAGCTGCTAGATTCAGGCAAGATCAGGAAGATAATATATTACATTAAAAAGTCAGGATGAGGGTACAGGACAGCCATGAGTTGTAACTGCTGATTAACAAATAGAAAATAGTTTCTATTTTATGACCTTAAAAAGGACTTTCCCTATCCTCAAAATGAAATAGAAGCTGAAAAAAGAATTCTGAAGTTTCTAACATAACAGGATATTCTGTAGAGAATTAGAACTAAGTCATGACTTTAAGGCAGTAAATAGGATTTTCTAAAGAATGTTGTTCTCTGTGGATCAGCTAGATAAGTATTAGGCTGGAGAACAATCTTATCAGATTGATAAATACAGAGTTGTTCAATGGGATTTTGCTTCAACTTCTGTTTGGTTGATTTGAGGCTTTTGTGTGTTTGGGGGGGGGGGGTTGGTTGTTGTTTTTCATGTGGGTTTTGTTTTGTTTTGTTTTTTGCTGGATTGGTTTTTTGTTTCGTGGTTGTTTTTCTTCCATGACATGCCACATAGTGGGATTCATCTTGCCAGGTCTTTCTCTTGCACTCTTAAGTTGTTTTCAGCACCAGGCTAGCTTGTACACTTTAGATAGGATGCTGTGCAGGAAGGTGGTGCTGGAGGTATTAAGCCCCACAGAGCTGTATCCTTCCAGGGCTTTAGAGAGACTTTATCCATGAAAATTTGCTCAGGTTTTCATGTGCTGTACATCTTTACACAGGACAGCAAAAGTCTTGTGTACACTCGATGTACTTCCTGATCCAGAAGATGCTCAAACACTGAGTGACATGGGTATCCCCAGGAAAGAACATATTATGTTTCTTCTCTTTCACTGGGCACAACCTCAGAGAGAATAAGACCTGTTCCTCCCCGTTAAAGGAACAGAGTCCTTGGGCTTCCCACTTTTCTGAACTCTCCTTTAATCTCGTTTGACTTAGCATGCATTTTCAGTTATGTGTTATTCTTTCAGAAATTTCATTTAACTTTTTCACAAGACATTTAAGATCACAGACCCTTTCCCAGTATAGTTGTGGATAGAAAAAGGTTTGGAGAACTCAGGTATTCAGGAGTACTTTGGCAAGTAGTGGGACTGAAGCATTACCCCAGGAGGGTACATGACAAATGAAACAGAACTGGGAGTTCAAAAGAGATTTCCAGTGTACCAGTTTAGAGATTTACACTAAATTAAATCAGTTTCCTCAATTAGCTATGTGATTGTTATACACCAGGTTTAAACTTTAGTCAAACCTAACTGAGGACAGAGCCACATAAATTACCATAACATGTTAATTAATCCATTAGTAATTACATATCTGCATACCCTTGCTCTATGGTAAATGTAAGTTAAATCCCAAAGAAAAGAAAGACAAAGCATGTGAGATGACTTTACATCTATGTGAACAGGAGCTGAGTTCATTGAATTGTCACAATTAAGACCCAGTTTGACTTGCTGCCATCCCAGGCCCCCTGGCCAGTGAACATACAGCAGGATTCCTGCCTGGTTTATTGTTTATACTGAGCTTGAGCTGCAGGGTTGATCTGTGTGTGCACAGAGAGAGTCCTTGCTGCATTTGAGATCAGACTTTATATGGACACAACAAAATGTCTCTGTGTCTAGACAGACCTGTTTAAGCAATCATTGTGCCTTGAAACTTTTAGTATGAGAAACTTCTCCTACTAACCTGACTAAAAGAATTGGAAAAAAAAAATCTGTCTTTAAACGATGGGACAATCTTTAAGTATCCTGTAAGAAAGATGCTAGTATTGTCTTCAAATGTTTTGGATTCTTCCCACTTCCCCAATAGCTATTTGTGCAGCTGTGAGACTTAACAATGAGATATACTGAAAGGGATATTACCTCAATATTTACCTTCCAAAAGTAAATATCACTGCTTATAGCTAAAACCATGCTAACAGTGTTATATGCTGTAAAATTCCAGATCATCAAGAATGTCATATTTTATGATTGGTGAAATAGTGAATGGTTCCAGAGACACGCACAGGTGTTTAACATTGTCCTAACCACATGTGAAGGGTTTCTCTGATCAAGGGTTTCAACTTATTAAGACCTCACAGCCTGGTAAAGTGAAAAACTGTTACATATGGTTTTTAATTTTATCTTATGGGTTGAGCCATCTCTTTCCTCTCAACACCTGTCCTTTTAGCCCTGCAAGAGGTAAGCTTTCAGGAAGACAATGACAAGATATTGCTGTTACACAGTCCAGTAGTCAAAGATCAGGCTTGACAAAATTTGGTCCTGATTTGAATTGCTCTATGTCAATATTCTTTCTTCCTTACTCCAAAAATAAAATAACTTGCGAGAGTTTTCAGGTATCATAGATATTTTAATCAATGCACCAAGTTTTACAGAGTATGTGGGATTTAGGGTGCCATTTGGGTTTTTAGCTTACCTGTTCCACCATGTGGACTGGGAGAATCAAAAGTATTGAGCTCTACAGATCATTATCATGGGTTCAAGTTCATAACTTTCTTGGGTCTCAGGGTTTCTGTTCCATTATAAACTGGGGCATTCAGTTGACAACGTGGACCTACAGGTCATGGGAAAATAAATTTAAGAGAATTATGTTTGTGAAAAGGATATTGATTATAATATTCAGTCCCTTAAAGGAATAGTTATCATCTGGAATGGTTAGAACATGGTTACTTTCTTTATTCCATTTCTTTTCCTTTTTTTGACCTGTCCGGACTGTATAAGGACTTTTAACACCTGAGTGGGGAAATACCTCTGTATTCTCTAGTTTCACGTTCTTGGCATAAATTCTCTAGTTGTTGGTTAATTGGGACTTCAATCATTGCTATACTTATTGCTTTGAATATTTAATTATTTATTTTTATTCGTGGCTTGGCTAAATATGTTTGCAATAACTTTCTGTGACTATCTCAAACTCTGTATTATAAATTGCTTGTACCAGATGACAGATTTAAATCCCTAGTTGCTAAGTCTTTTATTTATATCTCTAAAATCTTCACTCAGTCTAACTATAAGGAGGTCACCTTTCAGAGATTAAAGGATAGCTCAAGATCCTTTCTTCAATTTTTAAATGAATTTGGGGTTAAGTTTTTACTCATTATCCTCTACATGGCAGGCTGTGATTGTAGATTTTGCAATTAGTGATTGGATTAGCAGATGTTTTTGGTTTTTTTTTCCTTTTCACAGTAGCTTCATATTTGAAGCTGAACTATCATTAGCAAAAATATTCAGTAACATTTGGCCATCCCCAGTATGGAGTGGATCTGTACCACATCTAGGAGTGCTGCCCAAGCAGGGAGGGGCACTGCTGCACTTGGGCTGTGTTACTCTCCCAAGCTGCACTCCTGCTGCTTAATGCTGATTCATTTGCATCTCTTAGGTTCTATCAACAGGTATACACAGTTGAAGAACATGGAACGGATATCCTTATATGGTCTTCTATTAGAAATGAAGAAAACAAATGGATGTATGGGAGTGTAGTTCTCTCCAGTAACAGCCTTTTCAGAGTTGCCTTTGAAGCTGAAGTGGGATGGAGTCAACCCACAGAATTTGCTTTTGATGATATTTCTTTCAGCCCAGAATGCATTGATGGAGGTATGGTATTGCACAAATATATATCATACATATTCCCTTTTCAAAGGGCAAGGAAAATTGTGGCAGTTCATATTGTAATGTATAGCACAGTTACAAAATTTGACATTTTTTCTATTTCTCATGGTTTCTAGAAGACAGTTTTGTGTTTCAGCTAGAAGTTGAACATATAATAACTCTGAATATTACTGGCATTGAAGACTTGAACCATAGTTGAGAGGAATTTACTGCTGCTCCACTATGTTGGTTTTTCTCCTGTATGAAAAAAGTCAGAGAAGACATTAGATTGAGATCAAAGAGTTTCATAAGTATCAAAGTAGTTCACAATTATTTTCAAAGAAAGTTGTTAGGTTTTTATCTTCGCTCTCCTCATAAAATACAAATGTGTACACATTTTCCTTGCTAACATTTTCTTCGAGAATTTACAATCGAACTTCTGCTACACAAGTACTTGATCTCTGTAATAAAAAGAATTCTAATATCTTTAAATGCCCTGTTTTTTTCTGTGAGAAAATCAGTGGTTTACTCTGAAAACAAAATGTAGCATATGATACCATATCATAAGAAAAAGAACAGTATACATGCAAATACAGGTTCTGATAGAAATATCAGCAGAACTTAATGACTAAGGGACAACTAGCAATTATTATTGTTCCATAAGTGCCAATATGAAGATTATAAAAATCTTCTTTGATAACGTTTCTTTCTTTTATTACAGCTCTTGTTGTTCAGATAGGACAGCCTATATATGACCTTGTTGTCATGCTGTACAAGAAACTTTTTCTTTTATTATTTTTATTGTGATAAGCACCTCCTGGAGGTATTAAACACATGCTGATCAAAGCTTCAAATGAAATAATATGTTCATGGAGGTGACATTTGTTCAGACTCAAGCTGAATAAGAGTTTTGTTTATTTTCTCTAAATAGGCTCAGGCAAATAATACTTTGGAATGTAATTCATTGAGCTGCAGACCGTGCATAAACAGACAGTTGTTCTACCCATATTACATTAATCACCTTTTTTAACCATATCTTAAGAATTAGATAAGCAGTTTCGTGCACAGTATATCTTAAGAGGGAAATTTTCAAATTATATATTTTAAGTACCTGAAATTCTGAAATAACAATAACTATAGAAATAAATTGATTTTAATAGAGTAACATTTTCTAATGATTTTGATTTTCTTCAGAGATTTTTCCAGTTGTAGTATACTTCAAAGTATCTAACTTGTATCGCAATCTGTTGCTCTTACAAATGTGATATATCAGAAGTTTGTCCTGAAGAAAAAAAATTTTATATATAATTTTTTAATATTTTATATTAGTTGTATTGATTACTTACAGCTTGTTGAATAAGTCCAGAAGTTATGCCTTATCTAGATACATACATTGCAAGTTGATACATAATCTATCTCCTTTCCAGACAAAAAACTGTATCTGGATGCTGTTACTTAAGACTGGTTTCATACCGTCCTTGGAAGAGTCCTATCCTAATAATACTTGCTGGCCTGGTAGAGCTTGTGAAGAGGCAAGTTAACTACATAAAATCCCTGTAATACAATAAACCACAGCAATTTAGGGAAAAAAAATTCTACCTCTGAATTTTTAATACTGCTCCTGACAAAGACCTGCTCTAGGAGGAGGTGCTGGTTTTTACAAACTGTCTTTGTTAGAAGCTGCTTAAATATTCACATGGTAAAATTTGAAGATATTACCTCCCAATAGTATAGAGGCACTGTCCTGTAGATAGTTGAGCAAGAACATTTTTCTGTAACAGAATTGGTGGGAAAGTTTACCTAATGCACTGTCAGTCCTGCTTTAATTAACTTTCATTAAGTTTATTCAAAGACCTAGCTTGAAGAAAAGTGTATTACCTGCAGCGCAAGTTTTGTGTAATGTTCTTCCTTTCAGAAAATAGCTATACTACTGCAGATCTTTTTTCTTCTCTCCGTATTATTATTTTTCAGCTTGCCTTTAATTACTCTGAGTTTCCAGAGGCAACATGTTCTAAATGGAAGCAATCACAATTTAACTGGTTGGGAGCTCTAAGTAATAAAGCATTGCTAGCAGCTCTAATTCAGTAGTGGCTTTTATATTTTTTAAGTAGTTGGTCAATATTAGCCATGACAGCTCCTAGACATCCAATAATATTTCTTAACATTTAAGCAAGGTGTTGTCAAGGTAGTGGTAGGTAAAGCTAGGTCTACTGCAGGAGTAACTTTCAGCTGATGCTGATGCAGAGGGAGCTGTTGTTGGCACACAATCTTGTTCAGAATTAGCTACTAAATGAGATATATTTGTACCACTTTTCAAGGACTATGACTTTCTGCTGATGAAGCTGTGTGAAGATCTTATTTTACATCTTAAGGACCAAAGAATTTATTGTTACTGGGTTGTAAAAACCTTCAAATTTGTAAATAACATCTTGATTTAAAAAAAAAAACCAAAAAAACAATAGCAATAACAACAACAACAAAAACACCCCACAAAACTTTATTTCTATTTAATATCTTAATTTTTCAAAATAAAAGTTAAAAAACATTTCTATTTCTAGTTTCAGAGGGACCAAAAATTCCAAAGTATTGAATCAGATTTTATATTCATTAATGTCTTTCTTATAGTATTTTCTAGTTCAGCTGAAATAGGAGGCATTACAGAAGTTCTAAAAATTATTGTTATACCGAATTTAAATACTAGCATTAACCCAAAGATACCTAATAACCAAACTTTATTCTGCTTCTGAAAATCAGAATACTATATTTTGCCACTCATTCATTACTAGAGAAATAAACCAGATGGACAAATTCTGTGTAATTTAGTTAAATAGCACTTCTAAATATTGGAGCAGTATTCTTGAGAAACAAATAAATAGTAAATATATTTTGTGATGTCTTCAAGAGATCACCCAAGTGAAATATTTGTGCTTGTGGAGATCTACCGGAAGAAGGTAAATCTCAGTACAAATTAAGCACTGAATGATGCTCCACTTCTTTTACACAGTAAAGTTATTTGCTAGGCCCTGTTTAGCTGCAACTCTCTGGGAACTTATACCTCTAAATTGTACTGCTTTAACTAATTGCTAAAGTAATTTTGTTTTATTCAAAAAGAATAGTGTTGACACTTTTAAATTAATATTTGGGATGAATCTTGGGGATAAATATGAGTGCAAATATGTGGTGCCTGAGGCTCAAGAATATTTGAGAAAACACTATTTGCTTTTCCACCATCAGTCACGCTTATCACAGTTCAGTATTAATATTGCTTACTGAAATAATTAATGTGAATAAAATTAATCTGGATGTGCTTCTGTGTCGATTCTTCTACTTCATCTTTCCATATAATTCTCTCCTTTTAAATTTCTGATTTTAGTCTATGTTTGCTGCACAGTTTATTTCCCATAGCTACTCAACACTATCTGAAGTATTTTCTTTCTTTTCTTCTGTTTTGTGAACCATATTTTATCAACTTTGATTATTTAATTTTAAAATCTTTTTTTACTTCTGAGCTTTTTTTCATGCACTCCCTTCTTTATATAACAATTTTCAAAAAATGTCTCTTTAGATTATAAATTTAGCAGGTGAGAAAGGACTGTCACTGTTACAACTTTCCCACCACACCCCACTGCAGCTTTCCTGTCGCCTGAAAGATTTGCTTCTGGTAGAACATATTATTATGTAAGGACACATTGGATATAAAAGGGCCATTCAAATGGTGCAAAACATCCAGCACAGACAGGACATGTCATCTCCAACACCGTGTCATCTGACTGTGGTGGAGTTGTGAATATAGGAAGTGCTATTTCCCAGATGGGATGGGTTGGGGCTTTTTCCTGATGTTGTCATAGTTCTAGACTTCATCACACAGGTTACTAACAAAAGGATCAGATTTGCCTCTTAGGACCTGGAATACAGTCAAATTTTCAGTGATTGTTGGCAGCTTTCATTTAGGTGAAACATTTGCTTTGAAATGTCACAATTCTTCCAAGTCTCCCCATTGCTGTGTAGCAAAGCACAGACTAAACTTTCTGTAAAGGTTATATATAATCCTTGCACTGAGTAAGCTTTCACTTGTGAAAAAACAAATAAAAGAAACAAATCAGAATCTGTGAATTATAAGACAGGTTTTAGCTTTACATTCAAGCCCAAGGGTATTTTTTAAAATGTATACAAAGGCGTCCCAGTACCCTAAAACCTAATATCCTCCAAATATTGAATTTTCAGTTTATTTGAACCATCAAAAGACAGTCATGAGATATAGCCACATCCACGCCTTTAGATCATCTTTCCTAGTTTTCTAGAAGTAACGATATTGTAAAAATTGTGTGACAAAGGAAATTATATTCTATCAAATTTAAGATAGATATACTCGGAATTTCTGGTCAGCCACAGTAAGTAAAAAAAAAAGTGCATCTAGAAATATAACCTGTCTCCAACAGTTCTGGATGTCAGGGAAAGAGCATAAGAAAAGCGGATCTATATATACTGTTTCACCCAAATATATTTCCTATTTGCAGCCATTTGTAATTCAGTCTTCCTGAGCCACGTGTAATCTCAGAATAATGATCCTCAAGTTTTTTCTTTCCCTTTGAACTTATCTGTTCCCCCTATAACATCAGGGAATTTTTTAATATTCAGAAATTTCATTATATGCTGCTGCTTATATGAATCTAGGCTTATATTCATGAACAGAAAAGTTGTTTAGTGCTTTCTCATTTAGGCCTTGAAATGTATGAAATCTTTATTTAAACCTTGGTGATTCACTCTTTTGTGTGGTGGGTAGGATTTTCTTAAGACATCTCCATAAAGCCGTTTCAAATCTCGCAATAGATGCATGCTATAGACCCAATCCTGAAATTTCTTCAGAGTAAAATAATTTGCATTGACTTCCAAACAACAGCAGAATATATGCAATATCATACCAAAATTTGTGATAGGTACAGGTTCAAACATCAAGATAAGAAGGAAGGTGTCCCGAAGGGCCAGAGTTATAGGCCATTCTGTATGTGCAAGGCGGAAGGAAACAAATGTTATAACAGGAATCTCATTTAAACTCTGTTTATGACTGTTTATAATTTGAACATAGGAGAATGAAGATAGAATCTAATACTTTTTCATTAAATAACTTAGGTAAAGAATAGTGACCCTGAAAACTATTTCTGTCTAGCTAGACAGTGGAAAAGAAAGAAAGTGGTAAAATAAAAATCTACGTAGGTAATCACCTGATAATGAGTTGAGTTTTTCAAAATCAGTATTAGTCTAAACTACTATAATTTTAGATGACATATGGTATCTTGAAGGTATCTAATTTTCAGAAAAAAAATGGGAATAGCATTTCTTTAGAAGTGAATCCCCTTGTGACTTTAGAGAAGAAACCACAGAGCAGAAGTATATACATGTAGAAATACTAATGTCATAACATCTTGCCTACTTCTTATTTATTCGTTTCTCACAACATGTATTCATAGAATCACAGAATATCCTGAGTAGGAGGGGACCCACAAGGATTATCAAGTCCAATTCCTTGCCCTGCAAAGAACCATCCCCAAGAGTCACACCCTGTGCCTGACAGCATTGTCCAAACACTCCTTGAGCTCTGTCAGGCTGGTGCTGTCACCACGGCCCTGAGGAGCCTGTTCCAGTGCTCAAACACGTATTGAGACTTTTTCCTCCCTGTTTTATCTCCGCTTCATGAAACACACTCTTTGAATCCTGATTGTTTATAAACCTCCCCTGCTTTTCCTGCCACAGATTTCCATTTGCTTCCAAACAGGGTCTGTGTGTTTATATGTAAAAATTACCTTTAACCGCATTACTGAATACTATTTTTCCCAGAGCTCCCTTTTCTTTTTCCAATACGGAGATGAGAGATAATCGAATATTTTTGTTTCTCTGTGCATATTATTCAGATATATCTTTGACTGCAGAATTTCTTATCTTTATGAAGAATTTTTCTAAAGAGCATGTAGATACTGTGTCCAAATATTTGAAAAGTATTTAATAACTACCTGCATAACTACTTCTTATTGCATAATGTTATCTACTTGACAAATAAAGAGGATGGGATTAAAAAAAACCTCTGTAATTTTGAGTACTAGTTTGGAAATGTCCAAACTATTTTTGTTTACAGACCCATAAAAATAAAGAATCTTGAATTGACCAAAAAGCCAAAATATGAATTGGCCATAATGTTTCTCCTGTGCAGACCCTATACTGGCAGACTAGTGATAAGCTGTCTTGAATTAGGACAATTTAAAGAGGAGGAGACTCTAAAATGAGTTACATCCTCTTAGTCTTAACCAATCCCTTTCCACTAATAAGGAATGAATTCTAGTAGATATAAGTGAAGAAATACCATTTACTAACGAGCAGAACAGAAAAAGGCAACACCCCCCCCC